>RJWT010003409.1:0-36551 GCA_004365215.1 Cuniculus paca | reverse complement strand
ATAAAAATTATTCCTTATAGCTGGGCATGGTGGTGCATGTAATCACAGCACTTGGAAGACTGAGAGAAGAGGATCCCCAGAAGTTCAGTGCCACCCTGGACTACCTTGTGAGTTCAAGGGCAGGCTGAATCACATAGTGAGAACTTTTCTCAGCCGTCTCCACAAAAAGGCATTTCTTGTGATGCTTTCCCTTGCAAGTTTTTAAATGTCCTTGCTTTAGGTAACAACTCAGAATCTTACCATTACTGTATTCGTGAAGTAAATGATTTTCTTAATATTTCAAAGTCCATTTGGAACTAGCATGATCAAAATTTTAATGATAGTAATTTGGTGACCACTACAGTCTCCTAATTGATATTTTATGTTATAATCCAACCAGGTCTCATTAGTGTTAGAATTATATTAATTTCATACAAATGATTCTGAGAAAAAGTGTTATATATTTACAGGACATTTTCCATACTGTGCTTGTCCTGAAGCTAATAATCCTTCTTTACTTTCTAGAAGATACAAAACTTTTAAACTGATCATATTAATATGCCATAAAATATTCTTGAAAAATATAGAAACACCAAAAAAATAAAACTTCAAAAGAGAAATATTTGAGCCAGGCATGGCGCAGCATGCCAATGTTACCTGCGTTTTTGGTTAATGAAGAGCCCAGCATGGGAAACCTAGCAAATTTTTGAGATCCTATCTTGAGATAAATAAATAAATACATATAGAGATAAATACATACATCAATAAATGAGAAATGAAAGCCTAGTTTTCAATTTCATGTAGCACACAAAATGAATAAACAAGCAAGAAAGCAAAAAACAAGAAACCCTATAGAAATATTTAAAACTAATTATGCTTTTATCTATAATTCAAATCATTTCCTACACTAAGCATATGTGATTTTAAAACCTCTTCAGAGAGATTTGAAGCATTTAAGAAAGTATATCTACTTGCTTTATAAGTTTTTTTCATTATTCAGTGTTTCTCAGGATATTTTGTTTCTCCCTTTATTCAGTTGTCACTAACTTAACATTTTCATTTTGTTTAATATTTATAGGAAACGTATCTAAGGGGTAATGAATATCACTTCATATACTGCCATTAAAATATTATTAAAATACTAGAGTTGTCTAAAATTTCATTAAATTGATAGCATAATCTTAACACATTATTTTTGAGTTTTCTTCAGGCACATGTGTGTATAAAAATTAGAACCTCTCGCGTTTTTGCTTATTAATCCCATGTACTTAAATATAAGATTGAAGTATACGCAAAAAAGTTTAAACTGGTATTCAAATACTGCTATCATGTATGAAATAACATTCGTTATAGTAGTTAACTGCCTTATACTTGCTAAACAACATGAAGTTTTATTAAAAATTTTTGTTTATTAAATAAATCCATAATCATTTTAAAAGTTTGCATATGAGGAATTCGTGAGATTGCACATCTATTTTATCATAGACCATATTAAATAGTAATAACTCAATAAGGATTTTTTAGTTAATATCAATATCTTTAATCAGTTTTTGAATTTTTTTGCATCATAACTTATTGTTATTTATCAATAATTGTTTTAATATGTAAAATAACATACATTGATTATTATTGGAAGTCATGGAAAATGCTACAAATGCCAGAGTTTCACCTTGATGTTCTTATTTTAATACTTCATTGGCCATATCACTTCTTGTGCCTGATTTCAGTTTCTGCCATGTAAAATTAAGCTTAATGTTAACTTCCAGGAAAACCATTTTAATGAAGAAATAAAATCATAGATAAAGATACCTCAGACACAAATTGCACAATTTAAAACTATTATCTCGCATCATTTTTGACAGTATTCTATCTTAGTGTTATACCCTGAAGTAGTCTGAAATAGTTTATAAATGAAAAAGTCATGTTAACGCTGTGTCGATGACTGCTGGCACAGTATCGACCAGTAAAAACTCGTGTGATCATGGTCTTATGTCCTCTGTGAAGGAACATCATTCACAAGCATCAGTCTTCTTTTTTAACTATCATAGACTATGTTCTCTTAATATAGTTAAAAAGAAATTTACTCTAACCTTTTCTGCAGCATCGTTAATTGACTGATTCAAATATAAAGTTGTCTTATTAAATCCTAGAACTTGTGATTGCATATTGCGTAGTGCATCTGTTTTAAAAGCGGATCTTACCAGAAATCTGCATTTGATTTTCATCCTTACCACCTTATGCTTGATTTCAGTCTCCACTAGTTCAGGTGCAAATGAGGGTTTCAGCTTCTTATGCTGGCAGAGCATTCATTCTTACGTCACTCTTTTTTCTCGGTAAACATTTTTTATTTAGTTTTAATGCTGAAGTAAATTTATTTTTATTAGTGCATGCATACAATGCAGTCTAGTGTTCACTTTGGGAAGATTATACGTGGATATAACACATCTTGGTTATTCTCAATCCCTTTTCCTCCCTCTGTCTTACCTCTCCCTTCCCTCCGATCCTTTTCCTCATCTTCACAACTCTGCCTTCTTGTTTCCTACCACCTCTTCTTTTTATCATTCATTGATTAAAAGCTAATCTTTACTGAAAAAAAAAACCAGGGCCAAAAATGTTATCATTTCATATTTAATCATCTTTGTTTTCCCTTCTTTCACAGTTTCTTCCACATCTTCAAATTTTCTACTCTAGAAAATAAATCACTATTTGTCTCATTCTGGGCTTTTTACTTCTCTCATACTATGTAGCAATAAGTATTTATTTGGAATAGACTTTCCCAAATTCTATAAAGTATCTAAACAGAGCATAAGGTCGAAATAACTTTCTATGCTCTGTAAAACAGGGTTGCTTAAGAATGCTTTATTTTTCATAAATTTTTCAAGTTTTTATTTCATTAACATAGGATAAAACTGATTTCTTTCAGTTTTCTAGACAGATTATGCTACTTTTCAATTTTAGCACTAAATAGAAGTACAAGTTCTGCTAAGGCTGTCATTTTTTGCTTCTAGAAATTGTTAAAAGTAATAAATATAACTGTAAGCAATTCCAAGCGTGTGAATAGAATGTTTTATATGATAATTATAAAGTGCTCATCATATTGTCTAGTAGGTGACACATCCCTTGTGTCATTTATCTAATGTTAAATTTCAGAATCTGTAATTACTTTATTCCTCTTATTCTTTTCCTATTAGTAAATTATAGGTTTATCTCCACTTAGAAATTAATCCCGCTATATCTTAAATAAGCAGTGTTTGTAATGAATCCCAATAAGTTTTAGATATTTTAAAACAACATTTCTCAAAATGTAGTCTTTTGATTACTAGGTTCATCTTTTTCTGTTTTTTGCCTCTTGAACTATTATACATTCAATTTTTTCTTTAAAACGAATTAGTGTTTTATACTGACTTTTCTTAAAACATCAAAAGAATAAAAAAGGACACATATCAGTTTTGTTTTAAAATATGGATTAATATTAATATAAAACTAAATTAAAATGCTGTTCCTATCATTATCTAAGCTTGTGTATCATTAATAGTACACAAGCAGATTTTCAGAAAAAGTGCCTTATGTTAAACATTTGAAATTAACTTGACGTAACATTTAGCTGTAAAATTCCGAATGGGATGTGTTTAAAGTTGCTGCAATTGGGACATTTTCCTTTGGCATATCAGGGAGTCTAACTCTTCGGACCAGTAAATAAATATACTTTGCTTCATGAGTGAACACACAGTTTATTCAAAAATCATTGTGATTGAAGCTCATTTAATTCAAATCCTTAACATGAAATGATCCTTTCAAAATGATACCATTAACTGAATTAATAAAGCAGAATATCCAACTACAAAAGCAATTTCTTTTTTTTTTTTCTAATGTATTAAATGAAATGTTCATCTTGGTCTGAATTTGGTCACTTCTCAACTTTATGGTTAAAAGAATTATTTTCTTCCCTTCAAAAATATTTATTTATGAAATATACTTTCATATTAGACAGCTTTACTAGTTCAACCTTTAGTTCTGAGTCCATTTTGCTCTTTGTTTACTCAAATAAACAGGTAAATTGAAACTTAAGATTGTTTAAAATTTGAATATACAGTAGGAATTATTAACTTCAACATTTACTTTTGAATGTATATGCAGAAGTCAAAGTTTTTTCAGTGTCCCTTTCTATTTTTATAGTGCAGAAATGAGAAGCACCTTTATCCACGAGTTTACACACAGTGACCTAGACAAAGCATACTTAAAAATTATTTTGTAGAATAAATATAAACTCAACTGAAATTTCTATAAATAAAATAGTTCCTTAGAAATAACAAGCTGAACAAAATATGATACATTACAATTTCTAAGAACGGCATCATCTCAGTATACAAATATTTATTGCAACACTGAATTCATGATCATATTATTATGTATATACAAATACTTGTATGACTTAATATTACCACTTATGAAAGAAGATTCTTGCTAATGACTTAAGGAAATTAAATATTTTAAAAGCTATTTAGTGAAATTATTTTATTGGAAGACAAAATAATGAATGATTTTTTTCATAGGACATGAAAATCCACATTGAAAATTCTTGAATTTTTTTATAAAATATGAAGATTGCATTATATTTTCCCATTTTCCATTCTTAAGCAAATACATTTTTTTGAAGTTGATTTTCATAAAATGGAAGCGGAGAAATAATCTTAAAATGATAGGAATTAATGTGACAAATATTTCCTTAGTTACTTGCCCAAATTCACTTAAAATTTATCAACAAATATTGAGAGCTGTTTTGTTCACATGTCTTACTCTGTTCAAAAAGATAAAGGCAGTGAAAAATAAATGTTTTCTGTTTCATGGTGAATACCATTTAAGAGGTGCAAAGGAACAAAATAAATCATATTAAAATTAGTGATCAGTTGCTTGTGAATAGGAAGTTTTAAAATATGCAACTTTTATACTCAAAATACCAATTTTCAGTATGGAAGACTCTGCAAGGCCCCAGACGCAGTTGTGGCGTATTTTTTCTCGTCATTACAGATGCAGCTCAGCTTGCTTGCCTAAGAGACCTGTGCACTGCTGCATCTTTCAAACTATGTCTGCTGTATGTTTTCACCAGAACATCTACTCTTGTTTCACGGTGATGAAAATGGTTAAACTTGTATAATAACATTTTACATTGCACTCAGGAATATACAAAATTAGTGCATGTTAAAAATTTTAAAAACTAATCAAGGAGTAAATAAAGAACTCTATTTTGGAAATGATCAAATTGTTCTTGTACGTATGACTTAAGAGATCACTTGTACGGGATTACATTATTGCTTACATCACAAGCGCACATACAAAAACACAAATACACAATACTCCCTCTTGAAGAATTTACGTAGAAAAAGTTATAACCTTGATATCAAATGTATTCAAATGCAGACATACACGGAATGCTATATAAATGGAATTTGCATAACCCCTGGTTTCATAGTCATATTAGCTTTGATATTCCAAGTTTGTATAGTAGAGTTCAGTGACTAGTACAGTATTATATGGAGATTGCAACATTAATTAATCTCCTCTATGACGTAATTCCCAAATTTCTCAACCATTTATAGATTCTCCACAATCTGTAATAGTGCCTTAACTAACAACTTCCTCAGTTGTCTCAATAAACATAAATTTTAAGACAGTTTTACTCCTGTGCTACAATTACAAAATGTATATATTCACTAATTTTTCAATATGTTTTTTGTAATAACCGAGATTTTATAGAAATCATCTTTTTCTAATCTCTTTTTACAATGTAACTTTCCCACATAGCTCAACAGGTATGAAAAGCTAAGATTATTTGATATTGTCATTAGGAAAAAAAGTCAATTTCTAATAGTAGATAAAATACTAAAGAACATACCATCAGATCTTGGCACCTGTAGCTTTTAATACCTGTATTTTTTTTTCTTTCCAGAGATAATGGATTTTTCTAAAGGATTTTTCATTTGAATGACATTTTTAAGGTCCTACCTAATGCATTTTTTCATGCTAGTGCTCTGAGAGCAATAATATAGGTCCCTGCTGGGCAATAGGAAAAATGGGTACTTCTTTCCCCTCTGATGTAGGTGGTAGAATATAATTAGCTGTGCTGGAAATCTTCCTTGATGCATCTGAGCTTGCCGAGAGGTGGGTTTTCAATCATTTACAACTTTCTGAATTTTTTTCCATCCCACAGCTTGGATAAAGATTGTCAAAGAAATCTACTCATGTGTTAAACTTATCCATTTAAAATTTATTTTTCCAAAGTCAGAAAATATTTTACAATTAAAATATCCTTTTAAACACATCATTTGTTAATGAATGACTTTTTTTTTTGTTCAGAGCATCAAACTTGCAACCTCACGCTTGCTAGGCAGGTGTTTGTGCCACTGAGCTATATCCCCGGCATTAATTACTATTTTATAGGAATTTTTATTTTATTTTTTATCTATTTATTTTTACACATTAATTTTAGAAAGCAATTTCGTTTTTTAAGAATTTTTACTTTAAGACTCTACAATCAGCATAAAATATTGTAAAACGATTATTGTAAGATGATACGATACAAATTCACAATTTTATAAGAATCACTGTGTGCGAAGCATTATTGAAAGATATAAAGTGATTTTCAAATGTTTGGTAGCATATTTACTGTGTCTTGTAGCATATTATTTTCTTCTTTTAATACCATATCCTACCTATAAAATGGTATTTTACAGTTGGTATTTACCTCATTTTATCTAGTGACCTGCTACTAGCAAAAAATATATAAAAGTATTTATTATTAAGGAGTAAATATACCAATGACTCTTAGCAGAATTAAAAAGATAACCCTTTTACAAGTAAATATAATTTTGAACTAAGTATCCATTATTTTACTGAGCAATGTAAAGGAATTTCAATCAATAAAATTAAGTAAATTTAGATAAATTCAGGTACAGTATGTCAGGCATTTAAAGGTATTTAAAATATCAAGAAAAATAAATTAGAAGGCACAGTATATCTATAAAACTATGTGAGTAAATACACTAATAAATTTTTGCAGCAAAAGAATTTATTTGATGAATTCCATTGTCAAATTTGAACATGCAAAAAACAGCACATAAGATAATATTAAGATGATAATTAATGAGAAAATTTGAAATTATTACAATGAAAATTATCCATTGTAATATTGATATTTCAGTGCCTTCATTGCTTTTGACTCATGGTTTGTCATATAATAGATTTAAATGATAATCTTTCTGGGTGATGATGCTGCATTAGATTAGTCTCTTGAAATAGTAATATTTTTCTTTATTCATTTGTCCATTAATGTGAATGTAGCATGATCTCTTACTATGGTGAGTAGTGCCAAAATAAATGTGAGAATGTAGGTATCCCAGTGTTTGAATGATTTTATTTCTTTTGGATCTATATCCAGAAATGGGATAGAGAATGATAGATTTCTGTTCAGTTTTTTCAAGGAATCTCTACAGTCTTCCTGCTAGCAGCACATCCCTGTCTAGCGTTGTCTGTCAACAAATTACAGTATTATAGTTCTTTTCTCCACATCTTCACCACCATTTTTTCCCATTTTGGTAGTAGCTATTCTAAATGGGGTGGAATATCCCCAAAAGCACAGGGAACAGAAGTAAAATGGTGTTACTCAAACCAAGAAAATTCTATGAAGGAAATAATCAACAGACTAAAGGGACAACCTACAGAATGGGTTGTTGAAATAGGATTACCATCCAGAATAAATAATTAGAAAAAAAGCAATCCAAATAAAAACGAGAAATGATCTAAATACACATTTCTCAATTGCTAACCCTCTATGTTACTATGAATGAAATGTATGTTTTTATGCAGATACTAGACCTCATCTTCTCATCTAGACCTGATGCAATGAGCATCAATTCAGCAATTCTGTCCCTACAATTCATATACACTACCAACTACACTATGGATCATTCCTACCAAAAAAAAAATTATGTCTCTTGATAGGCACATACATTTTCATGTGTATTTATATATTTATGTGTGTGGAGACAGATGATAGGCAGTCGAACAGGTAGATAGAAAGAAAGATAGATAAGAAATGTCATCTATTCTTTCTCTATCTTCTCAGAAAAATTCCTTGAAAAGTGTTTAAATTTAATCTCAAGTTTCTTCCTCCAGTTGTTCCTTAAATGTACTCCGTATCCCTCCACTGTGACCCTCTGGCAAGTTTACCAAAAACGTTCACTTTCTAGAGCCTCATGGCAGCCAATCAGTACTCATTGCTTTTCTGTCTAACAGCAACACAGACCCAGTTAATTAATCTCTACTGTTTGATTATACCTTTTGGTTTTTACATCACTTTCCTGAATTTTCTCTTGCCATACTGTATATTCATATAAATCTTCGGTCTTTTTTTTCTTTTTAATCGATCTCTAAATAATGAAGAACTTTACTTTGTGAGTCTATTCTTGGATCTCTTTACCTATGCTTACATCTTCAGTATTCTAATGCAGTTTCATGGTTTTAATTTGGAACTGGATTCTGAAAGCTCCAAACTTCTACCATGAATCTCTACATTGAATTTGTCTTCTGTATCCAACCAAAAAGGTGCAGATGGATATTAAATATCTCAAAGTTAAATTACCAGCCCAACCCTGAACAATTTTTATCTACCTACCTATCTCTCAAGTTTAATGATATTAAAAAATGATTCTTTCCTTCCACTAAATGGGTTAAAATTCTTAGAGTCATTGACTCTTGTGTATTTTTCTACCCTCATTCAATGTTTACTGAATCCTCTTACTTTTTAAAAAATATATCTCTAATGTAATTATTATTCTATAATCAACTATTACTACTTTTGTCCAACCTATCATCATGACTCTCCTAGTGTACTGTAAAAAGTTTTAAAGATACTTTGTTACATCCACTATGGTCACATCATTGTGATTAAAGTAGCTAAAAAGATCTAGATGGGTCCATTTAAAACAAGTCAGATAATATGATGGTTCTTTCTAGAATCCCTGAAGAATCTCATATGATTTGAAACTCCTGGTTATTACCTACATAACTGTACAGGACAGACCAGTCTCTTAACCCTGGTTACTTTTTGCTCTTCCTCATGCCTTACTATTAAAGTGAATTAATTTTAGCAAAAAAAAATTTCACCCTTCGCCTATCAATCTTTGCAGGTTACTGACTTTTCAATGGCATGTATACTTTATTTTTCTAGAACACTGGCTTCACATTTCCTGTCACAAGTGCAGAAAAAAACTATTCCAAACTGTTATGTACTTAACATAGTTACTAATTATGTTTGGATTTTCCAAGGGTCTCTGAACTGCCAAAAATAAATAAATAAATCTAATAAGCTATTTATTTTAATAAGTACTAGCTATGAATATGTTCAGATTAATTGTGGGTTCTTTAGGTAAATTCAAATTAAAATGCAAGCCTCTGTTCTTCACCTTCAAAAATGATAAATCAAGATATAATTTAGACTACATGTGAAAGACTACAGTTGATTTATATGTGCATTTATATTTACTTCCGAAGTTCCTACAAAATGTAACCTTAAATTAAATCTATAGTAGCAATCCATGTATTTATTAGTAAAAATGTAAAGTAATAGATATGATTCTTTGATTGCTTTCATATATAATAATTCATGTAAATTGAAATCTTATTCAGGGACAATGATAGATCTCATATATAGTTGTAGGAGGTTAATAAAAAATGGAACTGCACCCTTTTTATGTGTACCACAGAGGAGATTTTCATAGAAGTGTATTATTACTTTAACCTCCCCTTATTAAAGTATAAGAAACAGCAATATCTAGATCAGCACCACGATATACCATATTGCATATTGTAAGTATTAAGTAGTATTTTTTAATGTATTCTTGTAAAATTACTTGAATATTTCACATACTTTCATAACCCTAACACACAATTAGAAGCTTGAAACTCATTAGTCATCATTTTAATACCTGTGACAGTGATATCCATAATTACCCATAGATTTCCCTATTCCCTATGATTCAGAGGTCTCTAATGCCCCTTTCTCTAGACTTTTCTGTATTGATAATATTCATAGTTCACGTTTACTCCCTAGTGATTGATATATATCATTTTAAAAGTTAATCACAAATCTTTGTGGCTCATGACTTTTAAAAACTCTTTTAGAAAAAAAAAGATACACTATAGAAATGTAATATGTTTTATATGCTTTTGAGGTTTTTGACAAAGCCCCTACAACGTTTTCTTCTTTTTATGTTTAGGGTTGTAATATTGCCTTATTTATCTCATGCAAAAAGGAAGAATTTTTAAAACTCTCCTGATTTTTATTAATATGTGTTTGTAAAACATTTCAACATTTCTAATCCTCATTCTCATGTGCAGTGTTTTGTTATCTTTATAAATTATATCATATGCTATCCAAAGAGATCTTCCTCTTCTAATTGAAGATTTTTAACAATTATTTAAAAATTTTGTTTGTACATACAGTTCATTTAAATTGCATTCTTTTTTCAAATAGCTTTTTATATTTTATTTGATGCATAAAATACACGAAGTGTGCAATATTAAAAAATATTGGTGGTACCATGTAGTGCTTCAGTACAGACATATATTATGTTTCAATCAGTAGAAATACATCTATTTCATCAAATGTTTATCCTTTCTACTAAATTTTAGAAATATACATTACCTTAATATGCAGTGATTCTGCAAATAGCACTTCTTGCTCTTGTGTAACTGTAATTTAATACCTATTGGTCTGCTTCTTGCCTCCTTTTCCCAGACTACTCTCACCAGACTTTGATAATCACCATTCTCCATTCAACTCTCAGAGATCAATAGTCTTAGATTCCACATATAAGTGATATCACATGATATTTGTCTTTCTGTGATTGGCTTATTTCACTGAGAATGATCAGCAGTTCCACACATGTGATGCAAATGGCGGGATACCAAGCTATTGTATACCTGAATTATATTCTACGGTGTGAGTGTGTGTATTTGTGTGTGCATGTGTGCTTGTGTGTGTGATCGGTTTCCTTATCAGATTGTCAATTGATAAACACTTGGAGGATCTTTCCATTTCTTGGTTAATGTCAATAGTGATGTAATAAACATGGGAATTCTGTTATCTTTTAAAAATACTGATTTCATTTCATTTGAATATATATCCAGTAGGAAAATTGCTGGATTATGTTTATAGTTCTATTTTTAAATTTTTAGAAAACTCCATGCTGTCTTTCATAGTGACTGTACTGATTTATACTCCCACCAGCAGTGTATGTCTGTTCCTTTTTCTCCATATGCTCACTAGCACTTGTTAGCTTTAGCTTTTTGTAAATAACCACACTTACTAAAGTAAAGTAACTCATGGTTTTGATTTTGTATTTCCCTGGTGGTTCATGATGTGCAACATTTTTTAATATAGCTCTTTGTCATTTCTGTGTTTCCTACTTGAAAATGCCTATTCAGGACTATTGTCCGTTTTTCAGTAAGATCATTTGTTCTTTTACTGTTGGGATTTTGAGTTTCTCATATATTATGCACTGAAGAGACTACCTACAGAATGCAAGAACATTTTTGCAAACTCATTTTATTATTCTTTATAAAGAATTACTTTGCCTAAAACAAGATAAAAATATTTAAAAAGCAGAAACCAAGTATCAAACTAATGCATCTCAGCAGAGTTTACATGTTTTTGATAATTTAAAATCTTAACCACCACCATTTAATTGTAAATTGTTATTATGCATGCACAAAATGATTTAATAAAACTGTAGTTTTCTTATACTGGTGTTTGGTGGTAAATTTTTACCTATATTCATGTTCTATGTAAGTTATTTTCATAAAATATAAACAGTATTGATGATAATTTTAGTTTTGTGTGATTCAGACAGCATGACATTCTGAGGCATGTTTAAACATAGCTATATTTGCATGGTTTTCACTTTCTTGAACTTTCCACACATATGTAGTTATGACTATCAAATCATATGTGAAACTATCAACATAGCTTCATATGCAAAAATTATATATTTGATGTTACACTACCAACATTATGTGACACCAATTCACACATGAGTTACATGAAATGTCTTAGATACCTAGTGGTATAAATATTTGATTATGTTTTTAACATAACATGACTTTTTAAATGGAAAGATTACATATACATAAATTGCTAAGGCATTTCAAGTTTTTAGAAACAGTTCAAAAAAAGTAAAATGAATAATGACATGTTATCAACTATAAGACTTTTCATATCTATGACAAATTTTGGTCACTATGAAAATTTATTACTTGCTTTGAAATTAATTGTGACTGTAAAGCTAATGACAAGTTTAAATACCTTTCAGAAATTCTCTTTCCAGTTATAATCTATTGAGTGACCTGATTTTTTATCTAACCTTATACCGTCATACTAAAAGAAGACAAAATTTAAAATACAGTGGACCCATATTGATTCCTAAAAGTGGAGGAACAAATGGTACAACCCCTAAAGAATGTTTTATGGAAACTTATATAAAAACAGGCTAAAGAAAGTATTATGACTACAGATAACAACATACTATAGTCAAGCAGCTTTGTAAGCATTTTATATGATATTTTTGTCCTACTTTTTTGGGGCTTCATTTTGTTTTGTTTTTAAAACTAATATGCCTATAATATGAATCAGATTACCACTGCTTAGACACTGGTTACTAAATATGCACGTTAGTATAATAAATGTCAAAATTATTATGTACCTAGCACTGAGCATTATTTAAGTTTTGCTAGATGTAGGTGAAAGAAATAATTATTAAATAGTGCACAATAGTGAACATATGCACTGATAACGCTGCAAAACAAACGTTACAAAAATCTCAGTGTCTTTCAGCACAGAAACGTCTGAGTTTTTAGACTGTAGCAGCAGCCTTCGTACTTACATTGGATTTTGACCATAGCATATGTTCTCTTGATTCCGCAATCAGCCTACAATACTAGGCACCCATCTGTGATGTGCTTATTGAAAATCTTCGTAATAAAATATAAAATGGAAAAGTGAAACAAAAGACTATAGAACAGCACAATGAAGTCTCATTGATGTATTACTCCACTTCAATAGTAATCACTATGTTACCATTCAGAGATTTTTTAAGTTGCACTTCATCTGTTTACCAAAAATGGACTTTGACATTTACCAGATAGGGAAACATTTATAAATTTTGGATTATCAAATATTGAACCATATGGCCTGTTTTCTCCCCAAGGTCTAGAAGTGATACAGTCTGTACTTATGAGCGGCTACTTATATTCTTCAAAGCACGGTGGCTTCATATAGCGATACCAGTCTTCATAGGGCAAGTTGTTATACGGTGTAAATCATCACAATTCATGGGACCATGATATTATCAATGTCAAACGCTAAGCTTTTCAGAATATAGTTCGCCTTATTCTGTGTTCTGCATTCTTATTTTTATTTGATATGAAGCTACATTTCACCTTAAAATAGGGTGTAATTTTAGAACTAATATTTTCTTAGCTTCTTTCTGCTTTATTGATTACTTAAAATGTGCTCACTCTTACTTCCTTCATTTTACTTTAAAAGATATAAAAAGAAAACTGAGAGTCCAAAATAATCCTATTCTTCTGGTTTCTAATCTTTGAGAAAGGAAAGAAAGTTTATATATACATTGATAGATTGAATCAGTGAGATCTTCTCTATATTGGCTTTCTAGTCTAACTCCATATTTAAATTTTACAGTCCTGTGTTGTAAATTTTCTGAATGACCACGGCGTAAACTATTTATTTTATTATCTTTGATCTATTAAAATCTGACATAGTCTCACAGAGCAAGTATTTTGTCAGTAGGTATAATCAACAATCATGCCAAGATTATGGTCTGGCATAATACAAAAACATTTCCCTTATAATTAAAATGCATGTCTACAACAGTGATGTCAGAGTTATGGAGTCATATGAGGTATTTTATCATTATAGTAATTTTTCTGTTCTATACTAGTCCTTTATTCTGGTTGTAATTTTTGAATATTTTCTATTTTTTTATGGACAAAATGGTATAAATAATTTAATTTCATTCATAGTACCAGGAAAAACTCTACCAGAAATAATGCACTGTTATTTAAGTAAAGAATGGTGGAATCATATTTCTCTTTGCAGTAAAATGCATGTACATTGGTTTTAAAACAACAAATTAAGTGGTCAGTAAATGTAAAACATGTATATTGACTTTTTAGAACTGTATCTAGATGTTTTGTGTCAGTTTATCATTTACTCAATAGGTGCTAAGCTCATCACAAATATACACACAAATCATCACAGCAACCCTAGGAAATCTATGCTTCTATACATATTACATGGAAAATGAAATAGCGATATAGCTAAGGTAAATCTTTACCTCCAAGTGTAGGAACTAATGTGGCTTAGCTCATATTCTAATCTATTCATTTTGTTTCTAGTTTATGGTTTTAAGTGTACTATTAAAATAGAACATCTTGACAGTAATATTAAATTTAAATATCACTTTCTGCAACACGAACATTTTGATAATGTCGGCTGCAAGACACATAATTTAATGTTCAGAATAAAAAATCCAAAGGTTTGTTCTATTGTTTCTTTCATACCATAATATTTAATTTTGAGAGAGGCGAGTACCAGGATCTCATGCATGCCAGGCAGGGTCTGTGGCACTGAGCTAAATCCCTGGCTCTGTAATATTTAAATTTTAAATATCTATTTATTGTTGTTATTTTTTTTTCTGGGGATAAATCTAGGAGCTCATTCATGTTAGACTAATGGTCTACTACTAAACTTTGCCTATCTCTATCCCTTTTTTATTTTGAAAGAGTCTTTCTAAATTTCCCAGGGTGACCCTGACCTTTCCATTCTCCTGTTCAGCCTCCAAGCAGGGGAGATTAGAAGCACATGGCTAAATATTATCTTTAAAGTAGTGAATATCTCTAATATGGAATGAAATGTATGTAGACAATGAAAATAAAGGCGATTATCTACTGGGGCCCTGGCCAAGATCCCCAATCTCCCAAACGAGTGTACAGAGAAGGCTTAAATAAATATGAGACAAGTGATGTGATTTTAGGGCTCCAGGAGAGTCAAAACCCTCTAACAGAGTTCGAGACTCTGGGGGCTGCCAGTATTTATTAGGTCTTCAAAAAAGGAGGTGGGATACTGAAGAAAGGGTGGGATCTTGGGAGTGGTTCAAGGACTTTTCCAAGTAACAGATTATTTTAATTTAGGAGAAGCATTTTAGGAGAAAATCTCCAGGTGGGATTTCACTACAGGAGTGAAATGCCTGCAGCTACAGTCTTTATTTATTTCATTGGGGTTGGAGCCGGGTGTCCTCAGCTGTGGCCTTATCTTGCTCTTTGAGGCGTCTCCTTGCTCTCAGGTCAGCCACACCCTGACCGTACTGCAGCCCTGCACGTGTGTTCAATTTCCAGCTTCACTGGCTTCCAACAGTTACCTTTAATAAGAATTTACTTTTACATATGTATAATTTTCTATAATAATCTATTATAGATATTTCCTAATAAAGGATTGGTTCCGGAAACCTGTAAATATTCCTTTCTTTCTTCTTTTTCCCCCATCTAGTCATTCAAAAAACACTGTCAGTGTCACCTCAGTATATTTTTGGAATCCACCCCTTTTCTCTATGTATATAGCCAGTACCTTTTCCTAGTGCGTTATCAATGAATGTTTGCAGCCAATGCCTCTATTAGTTTATCTTAGTCTATTTTACACTGTACTAACCAAGGACCTTCAGGTAGGTTGTTTTAAGTAGCAAAAATTATTTCTTATGGTTCAAGTGAGTGGGAAACCCTAGATCAAAAAGCTGGCAGAGCATATTAGTTGTCAGTTACGTGAACTCTTTTTATGCAGACAGAGTGTTCTCACTTTGTCCTTGCTTCGCAGAAGGGATTAGATTGATATTTGTGGTCTCTTTGTAACACACTAGTCACAATTATGAGTGATTTGCTTTCAGGATTCAATCAAGTGCCAAAAACACTACATTTTAGCACCATGACCTTGGAGGTAAAGATTTCAGCACTGGGATTTTGTGTAGATGCAAACTTTCAAACCAAAGCACCTTCCTAATTGATCTTTCATCTTGCAGAATGAGTGATCTTTTCAAATTGCAAATAGATCCACCTTATTTTTGTTACTGAAACCTTTCATATCCTTTCCCAGTAGCTCCTACAACACCAAATCTTTTTTCTTTAGCTTTTCTTTTTAACATTATTATTTACTTGTAATTTACATAGCATAAATTGACAAACTAAACTGACCATTGAATGCCTTTAAAGTATTCCTGAAGTTGTTCAGTCAGCAACACAATCAATGTGAGAACATTCCCTTTGTTCCTCATCTCAATACCACTTCCCAATACCATTACTGTATTTTTTGTTTGTTCCATATGCTTGTCCTTGAAAATTCAAGTAAGTAGACTTTCATTCAAAAGTTGTCCTTTGATAGTTTTTTTTCCACTTAGAGGAAGATTTTCATTTACCTATGTTGCAGCATGTGTATGCACTTCATTTCATTTTATTGCCAAATATTCCTTTATATGGAATATTATCAGTGTTTTTTTATCTGGATTACTGATAAATACTTCCTTATATGGACTTTTTTGTCCATACCTGAGCAGATGGATATTTTGGTTGCTTCCTATTGTTGACTTTAGTGTCAAAGCTCTTATGAGCATTCATATACAAGCTTTTGTGTGTACATACATCATTTCTTTTGAGAATGTTATTGCTAATTATATATACTATATTTTGAGGTACTTTCAGAAATTTTATCCGTAGCATTTTACATATCCAGGGTCTATGTATATGATTTTTCCATCTTTTCTCCAGCATTTATTAGGTCTTTTTTAATATAGACTTTCTCATGAGTCCAGAGTAGTTTCATGGTTTTAATTCACATTTCTCTAATGACTAATGACCTTACACTTATTATTATTATTGGTCTTATTATTATTGGTCTCCCCTTGGCTTTTGAATGTTTTTATTATAGTTTTATTTATTCAGTTCCTTCATCTCTTACCTCCTTCCTACTCATATTGGCTGTGGCAGCTTAATTGAACTTCTTTCAATCCTTTGAATCTGTCATATTTTCCCTTCAGTCCACATACACACTTTTCCATCCCCTTGTCATTTTCTCTCCTTTATCACTTGGCTGGGGTTGACTTTGTGATTGTGCAACCTGCACCATTGCACAGGGACCCCTCCCCATAAGGACACCTTGTTTAGTTTATTGTATTGTTTTTGTCTTCATGAAATTTGAAATCAATTTTGGGCAGGAAACATCACATTTTATTTTGCAATGGGCTTGAAAATTATGCAGCCACTGTAGTACCTGGCTTATTGTTCATATTTGCCCTTCAGTTTAAAAATTAATACCTTCAAGATACTGTTCTTCACCTCTGTAGACAATATTAGGTTTTCTTCCTGCATTTCATCTCTACCAGCATGGATTTTAATTTGTCATTTTCCCTTCAAAGCTTTTTGACCTCATAAACTACAGTTTCACCTACTGCCTCAACGTTTCTGTCCCCAGAAATCAGCACAATGCCTGTGATATGGCAATGGTACACATGTAGTGCTGTGTCATAGTTGAGGCTCAGATGATGAGACGTGTAGCAAATAAAACATGAGTCCCAGGGCCAAGCAGCCTGAATATTTAGCTTCTGTCACTTATAAGATACAGAACCTGGGTAAGTTAATCTTTATTTCTGACTTCAATTTTTTCTTCTTAAAATGAGGATGGTATTAGGACCAACATAACAGTGGTATTATTAAGATTAAGGGAACCATTAAGTATATAGACTAACAAGTAACATTTATCATGTACATTACCTTTTATAATTATTATATTCATAATTATTACATTGAGCTCTGATTTTTAAAATAAATTTTGATTATAATTCACCATTAATACTTTCATTCTTTGTTTAATGTCTTTAAGGATAGACCCTAACCCATTATCTTTAGCACTTTATCCTCAGTATCTGTTTATTTTATAATAAGAGCTCCCAAAACCCACAAAATTGTTGAGTGACTTACATAATTCATATCTATGTCAAAAGGCCATAGTGGTCAATAATTTTTAAAATGTTCAAGGATATAGTGTGAAAAAAGGACAAAGAGAGAATATCAGTCACCTCAAATATACTGTGTTCTGCAGTAGGATTCTAAATTTATCAATAAATAGACAGGTAAGATAACAAAAATTAAGTTATTTTGTGGCACTTTGTATAATACAATTGTGTTATAGTTAAAATTGTCAAAAAACTAAGTTAGAACTAACTAAACACAACAAGGTAGCTATAAAATGTACACAAGATTAAAGGGCTTTGAAAGGAGAGTAAACTCCAAGAATAATCATTTTTTATACATTGAGATGCTATTCAAATAAGTAGTTTTTAAACTGACCTTCCAGAAAGGCAAAGAATATGACATAAATCAAATTTCAGAAAGTGAATTTCTATGAAGGGTAGGAATAATAATGTACAGTGAGACACTTTTCTTTCTAATCATCTTATTTAATTCAGTGGTAGAATCTAGAAATAGTGGATGGATAGCTAAAATGCCCGTTAACCTATCTCAATCAAATATCAGGAATCTTAAATTAATCTTCAGTAGGTATTGAATCAAAGCCAAGTTATAAATGAATTTTATTTCAGGTGTGCAGTGCTTTTTTGTAGCACAAAAAGATGTTCTTCAGAATGTCAGGTGAAGAAATGACCTTAGTGTTCCATTGTATTAGTTAAATGTGTAGATATAGATGATATAGATATAGATATACATATAGATAGCTAGATAGATAAAGTACATTTTTACAAAACCAATATTAAATCTGAAAAGGATTTACAATTTCTAAATGAATTGCGTATTTTATAAAGTTTGTTTCTCCAGAATTTTTTAAATAATTTCTGATACATTGACAATAACTTTGGAGGAACATTGTCTTAATTATCTTTCTCATTGCAGAGACAAAATATCTGATACCCAAAGTTAAAGGAGGAAGGGTTTATTTCAGCTCACAGTTTGTACAGGTTTTTGACCATAGTCAGCTGGTTCAAAACTAGGGTGGCATGGAAGAGGGACATCACGGAGGAGAAACAGTTCATGGTGTGGCAAGCAGAAGGCAGTGGAGAGCAGCAGCAGCAGAAGCAAGCCTGCCTTTCCCGTTTATCCCATCCAGGCTACAAACTCAGAGCCGGGCTTCTGTCTTCAGAAATCCATTCAGCTACATTCAGGACTATGCTATTTCCAATCAGTGGACTAATTTGGTACCACATACCCTTAATCCCAGCATCATACACCCTAAATTCAACCACCCAGAGAAAGTCCCACCAACAAGCACAGGACATTTTGGGGAATATCTAGATACAAGTCAAAACAAAAATTTTACTTATAGCATGCTGATTGCATGTAAGGCAATTTTTTTTTCAAGTTGAGAACTCTAATCTACAATAAACAATACTAGGTTAACATCGTATTTTTCAAGGGAGAAAAATTGGCAATTTAAAACTCATTTTCAATACTAGGAATGAACAATGTGTTACTTTATGAAAAATATAGAATTTGCTTTGTATTATTAATAATATATTAGTTACTACACTTTAAGAATGTTAATCGCAAATTTTTAGTTCATCCTAAATAATAACTGAAAGATTTTATTTGCTTTACTCAGTCATATATGCAAATATCACTATAATTTAAGTTGCTTTATAGAATATTAGAGTATAATTTTTCTGTCATAGATACTAGTCCAGGTTACTCTACATAAAGCACAATAATTTTTTCTCACATTTGTCCAATCACACTGTCACCCTATGTAATGAAATATGAAGTTCAAAAAACCTTTAGTAAAAGGAGTTAGTCCAAAGAAACCATGGAGGTCAAGGATACATAATTATTTATGTAGAAATCAAGAAATATCTTGAGTATAAACTAACATTTTGTCAGTAATTTAAAGTTTAGACAGCATTATCTTTTCATGTAAATATGGAAGATAGAAAGATAAAATGATTTGTCTGTGAAAGTTGTTTATAGAAAACACAAGATATTCAGAACCATATACATAGCTCAAAATTATTGTAATCAATAGTATTCAGATAGGAATTAGATAGAAAAGTCATACCAAATGGAGGTCCTTAAATATCAGGCCAAAGTACTGGAATTTATTGGGGGAGACTGAGGTATTTATGATTGTAGAGCTAGAAGCACATGAAATTTTCTTAAAGTTGTTATGAAAATTAATGCCTTTTTCAACGCGAGAGTTATTCATAGCTATAGAATAAATGCATTACGCAAATGGAATGGCTTTTGTCAGAGAAAGAGGAAGTATCATGACAATTGCTTAACAATGCAAAGTTTAGAAATCATTCTGAGTCATGCTTATCTGGAAATTATAACTTGCCCTCTTGGAAATACAAGAAAATCTGTCAATAACCTTCAAAGCAGTGGAACTGTAGACTATAAAGAGGTGAAACAGAGGTAGGCTGGCAGTTGTTGAAATGGAAAATGATAATGTGGAGCATGGCGGCTGACTTAAATCTCTCTCAGCATTTAGAAAATCAATACATTCCAGCAACGTGTGAAGCCTGAGCATGTGATACAGCACGGGGCATGGAAAATAATTAGCATTCTCCAAGGAAGAAAGAGATGATTGTGTTGTGTAGGGACAATGATTTCAGACCTGCACATGCTGATTTGAGTTATGCATCAAATGGCCATGCCCTAGGTATAAGATACCTGCTTTGAAGCTCCAGGGACACAGGAATCTTAGTTGGAGAAAAATGACCTATGATTGTCAGTTTAGATGGAAGCATGGATGAGTTTCTTATATGGTGTGTATTGACTGAAAAGAGAACTAAATACTTGGCAAAATCCAGGGGCTTTCTCTGATTACCTAGGTAATAATTGGAGACATGAATTTGAGAGAAAACCCAGAAAAGGTGTGTGCTGTGAAAGTCAAGAAGTTAGTGCTGGGGAAGAGAGGGGAAAGGGAAATAAATAGAATTCAGATGTGTTATGCATAGGCACGGGTTCTCCATGATAGATATGACCACTATATACTGCAAACGTGTATTAATGAAAACAAAAAGAAAAGAGGTTAGTGCTTAAAGAAGCAATACTGGTTTAATAGACTCCAACTAAGAGTAGGGCCTGAGCAAAGAGTACATTCTTTATTATTGAGAAATAGTTATTATGTCTACAAAACTGGTGATTTGGCTTTTGGTTTTCCATGCTGTGGTTTTGATTTCTGTCAATTCTTGATTGTATTTTAGTCTTTTCCTATCAGTTAATTACATGGAGTTAGAAACTAGCATTTTAAAAATTAGTTGAAGAGAAGGCATTACTTCTTGAGACCCTCTCATTACTATTTTAGCAGTCCCTGAGAGTTCAGGAATATATTAGTCAGCTTTCCCATTGCTGGGACCAAATACGCAACACACAGAATTTAAAGGAAGAAATGATTTACTCATGTTTTCTGAGGTTTCTGTCATTGATCCAGGGCAGAGTGATTTCACAGCAGGAACGTAATGGAGAAAGGGCATGGAGGAACAGAGCTGCTCAGATGATGGCAGTGGTAAAGCAGAACAACAGAACTGTGTTGGAGAGAAGGGGCCAGGGGCCACGTGCAGTACCCAAGGTCACACCTCCACGAAGCACCCAGGCACTCATGGAAGTGTGCTTCACTAATCCAAGCTCCCAAGTGAATCAAGTCAACAATCTTAACCACCACAGGGAGCATGCTATATGTTTGGTGTATAAATCCTCATTTAAGTTTTTCTTTTAATGGAAAAATTAAAACAAAATTTCATAACAAAATGATAAGAGAATAACAACACCGAATGTTTTGCAGATGGTTATTTTCAAAGTAGTTACTCAGAGTACAAGATAAAGGTATAAAAATTCTCCAAATGATATTAGCATGACCTTTCTTTTAAATGAACTGAGAGAAACTAGTGGTATAACTAACTTTTTTCTTTTTCTCTGAGTAATTGTATAAGATATAAGGCTACATAATAATTAAAATCATAAATAAAATTAGCAAGACAGAAGTATAGCAATATGGTGCCCCCAGTCAAATTATTTTTGAAAAATAACTTTGAAATAGTCTTCTGATATGTATAAAAATAATTTAACAATAAACATACTATATGATTTTATGACACATTGTCCACATGTATTGAAATTTATTTGAATTTCAGTTACATAGAAAATTAATCAACTATTTGAGTGGTTGTTTCCATAGTTTTTACTGAACTCCTAAGAACAGCTTGGTGATCACTGTGTTTTTAATGTATCCTTTGATGCATGTGGTGAAAATTTTGCATAGTGCTTTTTACCTACTCAAAATGAAAACTAAAAATTATCCTTAAAGGTTTTATCTTGATATATTTTTAAATGAAAGAATTTGTAATCAAATGCAACAGATACATCATTTTCATTGGCAATTTTTAGACAGAAGTATAAGCAATGTTGTTACGTTGTGCTTGCAAGCAGTATAACCGAAGCCAACAAAATCCTTCCAAAAATGCAAGCTTTTTAAAAAGCACACAGCAGGTTCAGTAAAAGTGTGTGATAAAATGTATGTCCGAGTGTTTACGTGTCAATGTCCTGGTATGCAGGTGGGCAGATAAAATGAGTACACTAAAATCAATAAAGCAAAACATAGAGAGACGCATCTTAAAAAATTCATGTGGATAAGAATTTATTTTCATTTACGTGTGTATATGATAAGTGTCATAAGTTTGTCCATTGTTTTGCACAAACAAGCATAAATCTTTCTTTTTCCCAAATCGATGTGAACAGAGCCCAGACGGCCGTATTGAAGTGAAAGGGCAGCATGGAAGCTCATCCTTACATATTAAAGACGTGAAGTTGTCAGACTCAGGCAGATACGACTGCGAAGCTGCAAGTAGAATTGGAGGGCACCAAAAGAGCATGTACCTTGATATTGAATGTAAGTTCTTCTGAATTCATATACTTCATTTCTGCTTTGAAAAAGTGAGTTTTCTAAAACATTAAGAATGTGTACAGAGTTCATATTCACTGTTTAAACATGGCCTTTAGAGTGTAGCCATTCAAAGTCAGTTATTACAGAAATCTAATGAATATAATGGGAGATTTCACCTTGCTTTATATTTAATATCCATCCTGAAATCAGTGATTTCCTTTTTGTTTTGAAAAATTTCATCATAAACACAGCAGCAGATAGACTATGAGTTATCAATAATTGTTTAAAGTTTACTTTCTAATAATATAACATGGTTCTGTTCCTCAGTTATTCAGCTATCGTTTTCATTTCTATTCAAGTTGTTTAGATGAATTATCTTACATCTTTATAAGATATGTACTATTGCAAATATGCTATCTACCTATCTATCTATCTATCTATCTACCATCTATCTATCTATATTACTTGTATGTATTTTCTACCCAGAAAATATTACGAGACACTTGTTAAAATAAATTTTTTAAATTTTCCTGAACTATGTGTTACAGGGAAGTAAGAAGTTTAAACATAAATTTAAGTCTTTTTGTGACATGTCAAAGTAATTTGATAAATATATTCTTCTAAAAGGAAGAAATTTAACATCATTCTCAATACATATTAATGAATCATCGAAAGTAGAGGGTTAGAGGCTTTTTGATGCTTGAAAAAACATAGCTCTTAATGGGAAACCATGACTTAATCTTGTTGACAAAATATTTTTACTAGAGCTTTTCTATTAATATTGATAGGAACTGACATAAATAGATTAACTATATTATTTTACATATTTATAATCTTTAAAATTACTTTTAAGAACCTTATTTTATTGCCATCAAAGTCCTAAAATACTACTGGATGTGGTGGCACATGCCTGTAATCCCAGCACTCAGGAGGCTGAGGCAGGAGAATTATTTTGAGTTTGAGATCAGCCTGGGTTACAAAGTGAGCTCAAGGTCGGCCTGAACTGCATAGTGAGACCCTGTCTCAAAAAGGCAAGAAAAAAAAAAAAAAGAAGTCCTAAAATATCAACAAAAGCCTGGATATTATAAAGAATGCACTACAGAGGAAGTAATGCTAACAACTTACTAAAAATATGTTGTTTTTAATCTTAAAACAGTTTTGTTACTTTCACATCATTGTAGTATATTTCTTATGTTTCAACAACATTGTAGGTATACTGGAAACATTTCTCAAATACTTGACACATTTGTTCATATTTTATAATTTGAATTTGTATATCTGAGATAAAATTTCATTTATGAGCTTTTTACTTTTCTTTAGTAAATCTAAATCAACAAAAGCTTAAAGTACCAATGCATCATTTGTATTAGAAAGCATCCAACTATTATGGAGAGAAAATGTTAGAATGCTCTTGGCCTCTTTGCACTATCAAAATGCTAAGAGGCAATGTATTCTCTTAATGAAGCAATATATGTAGTCTTTTAGAATTTAAATTTTAAAATACTTTACAGCTCACTTTATATATGATAGAATTGTGACTAACTCCCTGTTGCACACATTCAGAAAAATAGAAGTTCATGAGAAATTAACATTATTGATATTTCTAGAACAAAGGCACCCAGAATGCCTCATGTGTTACAGGCTAACCCTAGAATGTTAGGAGCAGGTAGTATGTTAGTCCTAAAAGTGCTACTGTATTCAGACACTAAGATTGATAGAAATTTAAATCAAAGCTCAGCATGTACTCAAGTTTCAGAATATAAATGGAGAAATATATAAGGACAATGCGAAATGCTAATATGTAATTACATGAGATGCTTTAGTCATTACTAAATTTAACTAAGAAAAAAAGACACTAAGATAAATGATTATATATGGCAGCATGAACTATTTTCCCTTGTAATCTTTTAGTAATAAGTAATTTAATACCTAAAAAGGACTTAGAATACTCCACAATAGATCTCAAAACCTGTTCCTCCTGTCTGTTTGAAAATTTTCACTCTTCGATCACCATCTTCCCTTTTCTCCCTTTGCACCTCCTCCCATCCCCTGGTAACTTTCTAGGAGTTTGTTAGATTTCACTTTTACACGAGATCGCGCTCTTTTATGTTTCTGTCCCTGGCTCATTTTCCTAGCATAATGGCTTCCTGATTCATGCACATTGTTGCAAATGACAAGATTTTCTCCTTTTAAGGCTGAAGAATATTTCATTATGTACATATAACACATTTATGTCTTCGGATCATTTTTTGATGATCATTTAGATTTATTCACTTTCCTGGCTATTGTGAATAGTGCTTCAGTGAACCTGAGGAAACGGGTATTTCTAGGAGGTGCTGATTTCATTTCTTTTAGGTTTATATGTAAAAGAAAAATTACTGAATCATGGTAGATCTATTTTTTGATGTCTCTATGTACAATTTTCATAACTGGCACATTCATTTACATTCTCACCAACAATGTATCTCATAAGAGTTCCTTTTCTCCCCTTCGCTGTAACACTTACCTTTTGTCTCCTTGTTAAGAACCATCCTAAAAAAGTATGAGATCTCACTGTGGTTTTATTTCTCTCATGATTTCTCTCATGATTAGTGATGCTGAACATTCTGTATATCTATTGGGCAGTTGAATGTCTCTCCTGAGAAATGTTTCAGGTCTTTTTCCTATTTTTACATTACATTGTTTCCTTGTTATTCAGTTTCTTATGTATTTTGGATATTAACTGTTATTAAATATCTGATTTGCAAAATACTTTTTTTTTTTGTACGGGGAGTTGAACTCAGGACCTTGTGTTTGCCAGGCATGCACTTCTGCCTCTGAGCTATATCCCCAGTGATTTGCCAAATACTTAATCCCATTCTGTGAGTAGTCATTGTTGACTTCTTTCTGTAAACATACATTGATATACATGAGTGTATCAGCAATTTACACTAGCTCTTCTTTTTATTGTATCATGTAGATATAATAGTGTATGTTTAGTATTTGTTGATCGTTTTTATATTTTTACAACTTTAAATGTTGAAAGTGTTCAGTTAACTTGGTTCCTGTGATCAAAAAAATAAAACTTTCAGTTTCTCTTTTTAGCAGTACTTTTAACTTTTTTCTTCCATTTTATTTTTCAAATTTTACTGTTTCTTTTAGTATTTTATTATCTTTATTATATTCTCGCAAATAAACCATTTCCATAGTCAAGTGAAATAATTTTCTCTTGTGAATCAAATCTGCAATTGATCAAAACTGTATTTAAGCTATTTCCTCTTGTTATCTCCCAGTGAGGAATGTTTAAATATTCAATTCAAATTATTCATAAGTCTCTAGTAGTCCAATTTCTTCTTTTATTAAGAATATTGTAGAATTTCTTCATGTTCTTTAGTCAGTAGAGTCTACTTTCTCACAATAAATTCACTCATGAATTGCAGTACCAAAAATAAATATATCCAATGCTTACCTCACATTTTCAAACTTTTGCTATATTTAAGAACAGTTTTCATTAACTCTAATATTATATTGATTTTCTCATATATTCCCCCACCACTTGAATATTGTATGTATGTAAGATTATTACCTTCAATGGATTGCTGTATGTATTTAAAATCTGAATAATATAACTAATATTCAAAATGAATGAGGATAGTAATTGAAGATTCACTTAATGATGATCTATATAAAGTTAGTATACAATATGATTATTGATTTTAATATTAACTACTAAAGTTTTAATTTTATTCTTATAGTAGAAACAAAAATACTACAAAATATTTAGTATATTTGGTGGCATTCGGCTAAATATTTGAAACAGATAACTGTGATCTTAAAATTTAGGCTGCTCATCTTTCAGTTATCATCCTTGGAATTCAGGAAGTCTAACTGCTTGTTTAAGTTTCTAAGTCGAAACATCTTTTAGAAAATGAAGATTAGTAGAAATCTTTAGCTTTAGGTTATAACAAAACATGTCTGGCCTGCTCAGAAGTTGTCTTATAAACTATATTTTCAGTAATCAAAGCCTCATTTGTATTAGACAAGGTATTATATTTAGAAAAAATAATGGAAAATCATAATGAATATCTCAGTATCTTATTTTGAAAGTATATGAAGAGCTATTATTATAAGTAAACAATTACATAGCAGAAATACCTGAAATACTTTATTAAGTATCTTTGTTACCAAAAACGTTTCACTGACTATGAAAATTAAAAAGGCCTTATGCAGTGTTATTAAAAAAAAAACCTTGCCATATGATTCTTTACCACCTGAACAAAACACCTACAAAGAAACATTGCTAAGAACAAGTGTAAAGGAATCGAACCATGAATAATTTGATACCAGCCTCACTTACTGCATTAGCACTAAAGTTAAGGCGTTAAAAGATTAAGCCTTTTTTTTGCTTTCTCTTTTGCATTTCAGTTTAAGCAGATTCCTTGGCATACTGCCAGTTCACTTTCAGTGTTTCCAAGGTGTTACCTGATTAAGAAGCAGAGGCTGAACTGAAGTTCCAATTTAGAAAACAAAGGAGATAACAGGCGTGTGATATGTAATTTAATGCAATAAGCATTTTGACTACAATTAGAATATCATTAAGGTTTCTTTGACTAGGTAGTCATTACATATTAACTATTAATTAGATTTAATTATTTCATGTGATAATTTTAATTTAATAGTTACAAGGTAACAATGCATGTTAAGAGATACTGAATTTTTCATTTACAGGTTTTTTTCTAATTGAGCTTGCTGCAGCTGATTTTTAATTCACATAAGACATTAACAATTTGTCCGTGTCCTTTCTCCTATATTATAAAGGAGGTAGTGAGCAATATCAGATACATTCTAAAATTATAAGAACATCTGATAACATTATTACACATAATCGTAATGTTTCTAAATTTACAAGGATTCCATAGAATTATTCTATGTGTGCTTTTTAGATAATTATTTACCAAAACTTTTACATTTGTTCAATATAATTGATTCTAGTGACCTGAATAGTTGCACATACAGGATGAAGTAGATAAGAAATGAGCATGAAAGAAAATTACTTCAATAAATACTTAAGAATTAGAAAATTCCTTGGTCATAGATGACTATGCTGCCATTACATATTAACTATAAATAAGACTAAATTATTTTGTGCAATAATTTTAATAGTTACAAGTTAACAATGCATGTTAAGAGATACTGAATTTTTCATTTACAGTTTCTTTTCTAATTAAGCTTGCTGCACCTGATTTTTAATTCTTATAAGATATTGTAACCTTTTGTATCTATGATTAAAACTTTGTCTTGAGAACCTGACTTTTACATTCACCATACTACATTTAACTTTTAAGAAAATGCCTCATTTGGAGGCATAGATTGGTTCTACTGCCTGCAACTATTTAGGTTTTATATCCACTGTGATAATTTCAAGGACAAAAACTAAGAAAATATAAAGCATATCTCTTAATTCAAAAATGAAAAGAGAACATTTAAAAAGAAAGGTGAAAAATCTGTTAGTACTCAGCTGTGTTTCTTAGCCCAATCATAACATGAATTTCCTGAGAAAATATGAAATGTCACATTTCTCAAGTGCATCAGTTCTATCAATTCTACTTTTAGGTTGATTTTGTCTCTATCTGGCCAAAGTTTGATTCAGATCCAATCTTACTCAAATGTATTTCATATATCATAGTAATGAAAAGTTTTAAAGAATTTTAATAAACATCCAACCCTTGAGAAGTTAAATCATAGTAATGAACAAATAACATCCAACAGCAATGACAACAATAACAACAAAAAATCAGAAATTTTGAGTCACCACTAGATTTATCACTGCCTCTTAACATCTGTTTAATTCTTAGAGCCACAAATAACAAACCCTTCATCTACGTTGGCATAAACTCTGTTGTTACTCTGGAATGAAGACTGTGCTATGGACATTCTTGTTCTCACTAGGATAACGAGTGTCTGAGTTCAATAATAAGGTATAATGGACTAGTGGCTTACACAACAAAATTATTTCCCAGAGTCCTGAGGCTAGAGATTTACAATCAGGATGCTAGCTTTGTGAAGTCCCACAAGATACTTCCTTGGTGCAGACACAGTTGCATAGCTCTCCTGGACAAGTCATTATTCCCATCAGAGGTCACCCACACAACCTCACTAAAAACTATTTACTTCCTAAAAGCTCTGGTTCCAAATACCTTGGTGATGAGCACTGGGATTTCAAAATATGAATTTTGGACTAACTCAAACACTGAGTCCATAGCCTTGAGTTTTCTGGATTTGACAGGGAAGATTTGCAGAGATGGGACTAGAGTGGAATTTCAGAGTGAGACTGCACTTTGCTATCAAATCAAACTGAGTCTTCACTGTCTTCATTCATATCTAGCATCTTACAGAAACTGAAAAACACACTGGCTTGTTGCCCCTCCTATTGGCTCCTCTTCCTCAGGATGTGGTGCTGTGAATTTAAGTTGCTGGATTTATTATGGATGCATATACACTTTAGTCAAAAGTAGCATCCAAGTATATACTGTGTCAGTTTAGTATCATTAAAATTAACATAGCCTGTGTAAATATAACACTGCATAAGTGGTTCACATTACATTTCTGTTGACTGCTACTGATAGATCCTTACAATCATGGAAGGGTTTTGGAAGGAATGGGAAGCTACAGAATGATTTAGAGCAGAAGAGCAAGTCCACACGTAAATCTTCAGAGAACAAACCTGGCTATGATGTTGAGAATAGACTGAAACTTCTATAAATATGGCTGCAGAGGGATCAGAAAGGAGAATACTGAAGTAAATAGAATCGATTTCATAGTATATTTGCAATTTATTGGCATCATTTTAAAGTACATTTACATAAATGTCACTGAACATCCATGAAATAACAAATAATATATTCAACATATAGTAATTAGAATGGCTCGTGTTCAAGCCAGAAATTGAATTTAATGTCAATATATACAGGAATATATTATTACAAATAATTTCATGAATTTTAATAATTAATATTCTGGCTATAACTTGAAGGAATATATATATATATATATACAATTCCAGAGGGAAAGAAACATTAATCAGAGGTATTACATTATGTGTGTAGAGCAAATTACTTATTTTTCTCATTGTCTAATCAAATGGGTAATACTGATGATTCTTAAAATAGTGAATAGGCTTGTGAAAAATGCATTTGAATATTTTTCTCTGAGTGACTTCAAACTTGTATCAATAGTCATCAAACACTGAATAAAAAACAACATAATTTTCAATAGCTTGTATAAATACAATAAAGAAGTAAAGGGTATTTGTGTCTTCATTTAAAAACCTTCAATTATAATTATTCGGTTTAATAGTACTTATTATTTAACACTAAAAACACTAGAAATAGCATATTAGTAGTACTTTCAAAATGTGGAAAATGATTGAAAGCAAATTTTACAACATGTCTAGGGAGCCAACATCTACTTATATACCTCCGCTTGAAAGTATTATTAAATAACATATAATTTCATGTATTATAAGTAAATGTTGAATAGAGAGTACACAAATGAACAGTTAAAAGAACTCTTAAAAAGTAAAATCATCACAGTGTTTTAAAGAAGTAAAAATTACAAGTAAAATGACAAGTAAAGTCGTATGGAATCTGCATACTAACAAAATATATATGACTAATCTCAGTGTATTTATTGCAATTGATCCTTTTATTTTATATGCACAGTTAACTCAAAGTAAAATTTCCTTTTTCAATTTGAGCATTATACATAATAAACCATTCCAGCCACTGGGATGATGATGAGGGCTTGATCAGAGTGATTCATTTGCTTTAACACTCTTGATTTCTTGAAATGCTTCAGAGGCAAAAGGGATTAAAATAGTATTGGCTAGACCCTTTCTCAAAATAGTGGAAAGGTCTGTTGATGTAGCTCAATGGTAGCATGTTTCTGGGCTCGATTCCCAGTGACACACGTGCACACACACACACACACGCACACTTACACACACAATATATATTATTTATGAGGCTCTGGGAATAACTTAGTGGCAGGTAATTTGCCTAGCATGACTGAAGTCCTGGGTTCAATCGTCAGCATTGCAATAAGTAAATAAAAATTAAACACTGTATGTAGGTATTATGTTTTTTTCTGGGCACACTAAATAATTTTCTAAGATTACAAAACCAATCGTCACTGTGGTCAGGCTAATATAACGTACTGTTTTAAAACATTATGTAATACGGTTGTCTCTTCTGAGATTTTTTCAGATACATAAAGTGATGAATTCTGCCACATTTACTTATGTGACATAGCTGCTAAAAAGCAATGTTGTGAATTTTTTTCTTAGTTAACCAAAATTTTTGACTGCTTATTTTGTTTTAGAAAACTTTTGTTTATATAATAAGATTGAATCTACAAAAATTTCATGCCTGTACTAATAAACCAAGATTATAATTTCATATGAATACTTATGGCATTTTTGTTATTTAAATGGATTTCTCTTTTCTGAGATTGGAATTTGCTAAGGTTTCCAGACTAGTCACCAACCCACTATCATCATACCTCAGGGGCAGCCCCGTGCTACCATATTCAGATACATTTTTTTTAACTTGTAAAACATTAACACTGCTGAGTCTAGCTGGACTTGGTGCATACCAGGAACTCCAGTACTCATGAGACTGAAAGTCTGTCTCAAGTATAGAAAAACAACAGTGAGAGACAGAGGAAGGGAGGAAAGAGAGGGAATGAGAGAGAGAGACAGACAGAGACACAGAGAGAGAGAGATTCAGAGAGAGAGACAGAGAGGAAATCAAAATAAAATAAAAACTCATTATTAGATAACTACATTCTGCATGAACAACCATTTCTCCTTCAATAATTTAGAGATTATCTTAACCATTTTTCCTAAGTATATACATGAAATTGTACCTAATAATAAAATGGTTTTTAAAGTAATATGTCTAAGTATAGAAAATTCAGTTATAAAAAGCCTCAATGTGGCAAAAAAAGCACAATATTTTTATTGCTATTTTATACATTATAGAGTAATGGCAGATATTCAGAGAGAGAAATGTTAATATTATAAAGATGAATAATTCACTCTTACAATATTCTTCTTTTATAACTAGTAGTAGTTATAATATTAATAATAGTCAAATTACAGAGAAACCCAGTGTGTGCTAAGAAGTTGTAGATAGGCATCTTTTACATAAATGACTCTTTTAGGTTGACCTGAGGATCATAAAATATGCTGAGATTTATCTGTAACTTAGCTGTTCAAATTGAGTTTAAAAATGCACATCTGGTATTATGGTTAATTGACAGTAAGCACACATCCAGTTTAGTATTCCACATAGCTGTTGGAATTCCCTTGGTACATGGACTGAATTCAGTTAATTGCCCTAACTGCTTCTTCATATTCTGAACATACAGTAGAACTGTATCTAGGAAATGTTAATTGAATTACCTCTTAAATGTGTCAAAAATGTATTAGCTTTAACTCTCTTGGTAATTTTGCTCCACATAAATCACATGAGAAAATTTAAATGATTGAAAAAGAGGTAAGGTAGTTTCAAATGTTGTAGACTATAGTGAATTCTAAGATAATTTAAGGCAATAACTTTTTCACCAAATAGGTAACAAGAGTTTAAGAAAGGTTTAAACTGTGTTACTGATAGTACCGAGAAATAGTGGTAAGATAGATGTGGCTTTAAAGAAAGACAGATGAAAGGCTGGGGATTTAGCTCAGTGGCCTAAGCACCTGCCTGGCAAGTGTGAGGTTGTGAGTTCAATCCCCGGTAATGCAAAAGAAAAAAAAAAAAGAAAAGAAAAGAAAGACAGCTGAAACCTCAGGTATGTTCTCTGTTTGGAGATGGTCCTAGAGAGGATTGCAACTCATGTCCTCGTAGTTTCTCTTAACATCTCTTCAACAGTAACTTTGTGGATATGTTTTCATCTTTTATGAGATGAAGTGATGATCCCCACGAGACATATTTACCGTGAGGCTTCAGTAATTCATGTTACATTCATTTATGGAGTATCTATTGCATGTCAAGTATAAATTCAAGGGCCGTATGGAACTATGAAAAACAGCACATTTGTGCTCACACTAATGACACCTAAGCTTTAAACTAAGACTTTGAAATACATGCCTACCTTCTTAATGACTGAACACTTCTGATAAATGCATCATTAGGTGACCTTATTGTGTAAGCGTTACGGGACATATATGCATCATAGAGTATATACATGAAAACTAAGAAGGCTACTTGGCCGGTAAGCATAAAATCCTTTGGAAACTTCATTGTGTAGAAAATATGCTCGTAAACCAGAACATTAGTATGCAGTTTAATTTGTATAACACAGGGCAATATTTATAGTACTATCAATGTGATTTTTAAAGACTTAGGTTTAGCTGGGCCTGGTGGTGCATGCCTGTAATCCCAGTACTCGGGAGGCTGAGGCAGGAGGATCATTGCGAGTTCGAGACCAACCTGGGCTACAAAGTGAGCTCAAGGTCAGTCTGAACCACACAGTGAGACACTGTCTCAAAAAGACAGGGGCTAGGGATTTAGCTTAATGGCCTAAGTGCCTGCCTGGCAAGCGTGAGGTTATGAGTTCAATCTCTGGTGCCACAAAAAAAAGAAGACAGGTTTATTTTTCATTGATTGTAAGTCATTTCCCTAATAACGCTTTTTAAATTTCACTCAACAGGTAAATAGTGCACATTTGTTTAGGGTAATTTTACAAATGAGACAACATGAAGATCTAAAATCAGGGAAAAGTTAGAAATAGTCAGTGTTAAAGAACAAAATTAACCTAAATGGAGATAGTGTCACGAATATAGGCATCAGACCCAGAGTTTATGTAAACTTTTATTAATTATCATAAAAGTTGGAATATAACTGCTGCAAATAGATATGTACAAGGTTTTAAGGCTTGGGAACAGCTTAGAGTACAAACCGTTAGATCACTAACCTACTAAGAAGTTTGTAAAAAAGACGAAGTGGTGGCTATGACCTAGACAAGAGATGTAAGAGTAATGATCAGTAGAATCACAAAGCAGTCTTATGAATTGTGCTTAATAGTAAGAAAAGAATGGAAAAGCTTTAAAAATAATCACCCCACATTATGGTTTAAATGGGAAGTGTCACTCATATATTGAAAACTTGATAACCAGTGCAGCAGTGTTGAGAAGTAGGACCTAGAAGGTGATTGGACTGTGAGGGTGCCAACCTCATCACTGGAATTATTCGCTATCCAACTGAACAGTGTTTTTATTTGTATACATTTATGACATACAATGTGGTGTTTGATATACATATGTATGCATATATATTATTTTCCAGTACTGGGGGTGGAAATCACAACCTTGCGCTTGCCAGGCAGGTGCTTGTGCCGCTAAGCTAAATCCCCGACCTCTGATATGTTTTTTATTTGTCATTTGTCTATTGGTCATTTTTTATCTTTTTTTGAGAAATCCTTATTTTGGTCTTTTCCTTGTTTTATAATAAGATTATCTATTTTCTTACTGTTGAATAATCACCAGGTTTTTATTGTAACACTTTTGACAACCCATGAAACTTACATGGCACTCTGTCAGACACATTTCAAATGGTAAAAAGTGTTAGAGATTAAATTTTATGTCCTTGCAGATATTTTCTTTGAATCAATTATATGAAAGTATAGATATTTAGTTTTCATATGATGAGTGCATTGGTATACATTTCTAGTTGACATGAATCTGTTAAATTTGAACAATGAATAGCATACAATGGATGTACAGTGATAAGTTTGGAAAATGAATCAATGGCAGATTCTGTCCTCAGAATTGCAAATGCAGAATATGTATGAGCATAGCTTAACCATCTGATTTATTTTGTCTGCCAACATATTTTTTTCCAAAATTTTTTATAACTTGAAAATGGAAAACAAACAAATGTCTGCATAAGTGTCCTTAGGAGATTGAGTATTAGCCGGGGATCTAGCTTAGCGGCCTAAGTGCCTGCCTGGCAAGTACAAGGTCGTGAGTTCAATACCCAGTGCCACAAAAAAAAAAAAGAAGATTGAGTATTAAACCTAATGTTAGGCAATTGCTTTTGTATGCTCCTGATACAAAATAGAATAACAAATACATTTTTAATAAACTATGTAATTTTTAAAGTATTTTAAAATCAATTATTTTCTTTTTAAAGCAATAACAGATATACTTACTGGAGATTATTTCTCAGATGAGAAATGACAATTTTAATGTTTTAATTCTTTTAGTGTTTTAGGCAATTTTTTAATGAAAGTACTTGTTATAATTAAGAGAAAAAGTTCTCTGAGTTAATTAAAATTTCTTGATCAAAAGATGACTAGAAAGCACAATGTTGAATTTACTTAACAAATCTAAATATTTTATATAAGAAAATAATGGAATGAAAATCCTACACTGGCTTAGTACTTTATTATTAATTAAAAAAGATGTTTTAAATTCCCAAATTAGAATCTAGAAGATTGACTTTTACTTTCTGAAATTGAAAAGCAATGGATTAACATGTATTTCTAAACCCAGTCTTAAATAAACCTTACTATTTTAATGCTAGCATTTCAACTATACAAAATTTACAGAATATAATCTAACAGTTCTCATCACTGTGATATTTGCCTCAGACCATTTCTGTCTTTCCCTTTTAAAGACAAAAAAATTTTCATTTTAATTACCTACCTTGGGGTTATCTTTTCTTGTCAAAGAGAAATCATTCTGTTCCATAGAAAAATTTTTCCTTAGGAAAAAATATACATATATTTATGCGCACACACACACACATACATATCTTTATGATTATTGCAAATTGTGGCCAGGGCTTTTGTACTAGTGGAGAGATAATGAGCTTCACTTTAATAGAAGGAAAAACGAATATAAATAGCCAATAAAAAGAGTGTTTATTTGGGGAAGTAGTTCAATGGGTTGAAAATTACTAAGGGGAGCTTGATTAAGCTTGAAGTGTAGCAGCATTATTGGTAAAACGTCTTACTGGTTTCTCGTTATACAGGTAGGGCAAGGACCTAGCCCATGGTGGTAGTGGTTAAGAAACATGGTTACAAGCAAAAGGTGACTGGAAATCAAGAATGGGGGATTTCCTACATGTTGAATTTAGCAGGATTCTTTCTTAAACAACAGAGCAAAGCCAAAGTCAAAGACGACTTGAAAAATAAGTTTAGAGAAGCACTTAGTCAAGAGAAACTCTTTTACTTTTCTTGATTCTCCCTGCTGATGACATTTTTCAAAAGAAATGTCTGCCTTCATATCCAGTTAATGATATATTTCTATCTTGTCAATATTCAAATTTTTTCACTTATTCTTTTCTAATGTGCTCAAATAAAATTTTTTTCTTTCAATACTTGTTGCTGTACATATTTGTAGGAAAATATTTTAATTTATATTTTAATAGGATATGAGGGACACATAATCCCTTGAGATGTTACCATGAACTTGAATCTGATCATTTACCCATTTTTTTACATATATGCATATATGTGTAACATTAAACACCATTTATAATATGTAATATATCATATATAAATATATCAGCATGAGTTGTCTTTC
>RJWT010003408.1:27500-36616 GCA_004365215.1 Cuniculus paca | reverse complement strand
CGGCACTGGGGATTGAACTCACAACCTTGTGCTTGCCGGGCAGGCGCTTAGACCGCTGAGCTAAATCCCCAGCCCTGTTTTTGAGACAGGGTCTCACTATGCCATTGAAGCTGGCCTTGAGCTCACTTTGTAGGCCAGGCTGGTCTCGAACTCACAACGATCTGCCTGTCGCAGCCTCCCGAGTGCTGGAATTACAGGCGTGAGCCACCATGCCCGGCCCAGAAATTTTTTTTTATAAAACACCTATCACTGCACTGGTACATAGCAGGTACTCTTATCAATGGTTTTATATAGTATTTAAGAAAATAAGTTATTTTTTCCCACCAAATTTGACAAATGTATTTATTTCTAATTATGAAGACCATGGCATAAAGTATGACACTTAAACTTATTTAAAAATATAGGGGCCAGGGATCAGCAGAGCACCTGCCTGGCAAGCACAAGGTTATGGGTTTGATCCCCAGTAGACACATAATACACACACACACACACACACACACACACACACACACACACACACACAAAGTGTAGGATAGAACTAGAGTATAGCTTAGTGGCAAGGTACTTGCCTAGCATGCTTGAAGTTCTGGGTTTGATTTCCAGAAATGCATATACATGTACACGAACACACAAAGAATAATGAATTGTAACTCAGAAAAATTTCATGAAGCCCAAAATCATAACCGTTAAAGAAAAATGTCCATCTGTAAGGGTTATAAATCAAGTTAACAGATTTTAGAAATTTGTTCCAAACTCTGGACTAATTTTAAAAAGCCCTAAATACTTAAATTTAAATAATAAAGTTGAAAACTATATTCTGTAGTAGGGAAGAATATAAGTGTTAAGTGAACATATCCTTTTGACTTTCTTTCTATCTGGCACACTTTACTCTCTTTTTCATTTTAACATTCCTTTTGGAACTTAACTTCCATGTGATTTTGGGGTGTACATGGCATAAATTTGGTTAAGGATCAGACGTATTCCTTTTATACATGAAGTTACTTGTGAAAAATATTTCAAATCATCATTTAAATGGTGGCATTTTCTGGTTAAAATCTATCAGCATTCTCCAGAAGGAAGAATCTTTAGATTCTACTGTATAGTGTCATCGGACTTATTATTTGTGGAACAGCTGATGCATTTAGGACTTGTTGATTCACTTAATTAGTAACTGTACTACATTCATAACTCCAACAACTGAAAACAATAGGTCAGTGTCTGCTGTTTATGCATAAACAGTCACATCCAAGCAGGATATGTCTGAAAGGCAGAGTATGTTAGTTTGAGGAGGAATCAGGCATGTGAACAGTTCCATTGCTTGCCATACTGAGGTGGGTTTTGCTCTTCTTCTTAGAATAATGCTGTTTGTATTTTTATTATAGGTATAGATGGTTAACTGTTTTTATGTTATCAGTCTGGCTGCTGTGAAAAAGTATTTAATTGTATTTTAAACTCCACTATCAGAGGGGGAAATGCATAGAATCATGGTTTAAAGTTAGGATGGCTCAATGTTTTTGTCTTACAGTGTTCATGTTTCAGAGCAAAAAGTTAACATAGGGAATAGATTTATTTTAAGTAACAAATTTTATATATACAAACCAAATAAATATTTATTTAAAATACTTTGAAATGACTTTTTCTAATTAGTGAGTTAGACTGCTTTGAAATTTTTGGGCCAATCTGCATATTTTTTAAACAAATAATTTTTAATTTAACAAAGTTTGAAAGGAAGGGCAAAATCTTTTTGTTTCATCGTCAAGAAAAACGTGGCAATTTTTAACAACTGGTAGAATATTTGAAACATTCCTTTAAAATGTATATTATTTTAATAAGCAAATTTTAACTATCATAAAAAATAATTCACTGGAATAATTGTATTTAGTTAAAATGCTAAGCTAATGATTCATACATTTCACCAAATAAATGAAGCTAAATTTTTGTAATTTTGATAGGTTTAATAGGCAGTGTCCTCAAAATTCTTTACTTGGCACAGTCCAATTTACAATCATACTGTCAGAAAACTTTAGTTCTCTGTTATACAAGAAAATTAACTTTTATCCTTGAAAATTAAAAGAAAGTTTATTTCTGATTGTATTTTGGGAAAGATTCAGCTGGCCTTCTTATGGTGATACAGCTTCTCAGACTTTTCTGAGTCTACAGTTTTGGTGTGTAAAATTAGAAAATACCATTAGTGAAACAACAGTGGAATGGGTTATTATCCCGCTTGCAGCATATTCCCATCTTCTCATCTGGAAAATTAAATCTGATTACAGCTTGGATTAACATTTTGGTTCTGGGGAGAGGAAGATAGTATCTTAAACTCCATGAAATTGAAAAATGGGATTATATTGTTTATAGCTAATGTTAAAGTCCTGCATTTTAAAGTTCAGTTTTTTGTTTTTAAATAACAATAAGCCTTAAAATGTTCAGTAGTTTGTCTCTTATTTAATGAAATATTCTACAGATAATGGTTGGATAAATTCAGTAGGCATTAAATGTAACATTTTTGCGTGAGAGCAGTTTTAAAAGTGAAAGCAGTATAAATTCCCGTGTTAACTGTTAACATTTCCAGCTTCTCTTAAATTTCCTAAAAGAGCCCCAGTTAAGATGTTACTGGCATTTGGTTAATACAGTTGTTAGAAGTTTCATACAAAATGAAGTCAGTGTATTTTTCAAAAATCAATTTAAAAATATGTCATGCCTTAACTCTTCAAATGGAGTCATTGGTGTAACAGAGGGAAACAGGAAAATACTTTGCTATGGTCTGTGTATGTGTGAGTGTGTATGTACACATACTAGTTACTGATGTGCAAATGAGTCCATATACATAACCAGTAATTTTATGAATTATTTTGTATTTCTGTCGTAAAAGATCTGTCTACCACGTTTTCTAGGAACTTTAAGCCTAAGGCAGAGCTCAAGGATTTTGGAGCCTGTGTAAAATAATTTATAGCACCTTTCCAGTAAGTCTTGCCCAAACTCTTATTCTACTAATTAAATATACTGTGGCAATCTGGTATATCTTAAAGATTTAAAAGTATGTATAGCAGAAGACTAGAAAACATCGACTATGGAGATTGAAGAAAATTAACTTTAAAAACAAAAAAAAGTAAGAAAGGTTTGTTTTAGAGATCAGTTTTTTCCTGCTGTGAAGATACAGTCTTTTAGCATGATCATGTTCTCTTCCTGAATGAGATGGTACTGTTGGGGTCCTACACTGTGAGATACCTGTTTTAAACCTGGAAATCTTCTCCAGGTCTTCAGGAGAACACACGGTTCTGTGAGGACAGCCTCATCAATGGCCAGGGCACTGGGAGAAGGGACATGATCTGAAATCATGTTAAAAGCCAACTGCCTCATTTAGCTATGTTCGGTGAAAAGATATGTGAACTCTTATCAGATGATAACATACGGTTGGCAGGGTATTTTAAATATTTTTTTTTGGTTTTTTTTTTTTTTTGCTGCAAAATGAAGAAATGATGATGAAACTAATGAAATTTGAAAGAAATTATTACTTAACCCAGGAGAAAGGTGGCTGAGAGAGGATAAGCAGAACGTTCCATGTTTTTAATTTTCTAGGAGAGACGATTCTTAGGGAATAAGCTTGGCATATGCCGATAATTGTATTCTTACTGCCAGTTGCCTCAGCAAATTGTTATATTGCTTTCTTCCATAGAAGTATTCTTATCTGCAGATTTTTGTGTTGAAAGTTAGCTGTTTGGTGACACTGCATTTGGCGGTGAGCGTATGAATGTGAGAAGGTGTTTTGGAACATTAGCAATTATAGCATTGGATGGTGGATAAAGAAATAGATATATAAATATTAGACCGATGCAGTTTTCCACTGTATGTTATTTTCCATATAAAGATATAGAACATTTCATAAAATGTTCCCAGACCATTTAAAACTCAAAGAAATGCAGCTGACGCAATGAAATACATAGAGTACTTGTAAAAACATACAGACACGCAAGTGGATTGCTGCCAGACAGAAAATTTAAAGGCGGTTTGCTTAACTGCAGGGTGCTAGGTTTTGTACATGTGCCATGCTGAAACTGTTAGTAAGGCGGGTGTTGTGTTGCTTGAGAAAAGCAGATTGTATTTGGACCTTTTTAACTCAGATGTTTCCAATGTCGATATTTTGGTGACATTATGGCATTGTGATCAACTCAATGTGAAAAAAATTTCAACCTCCTGTGTAAAAATAGATGTTTTAAGAAAATTCCAATAAATTGTTTGCAGTCTGTGTGTTAATTTTTACAAAATGGCTTTCATAGGTTTATTAACTATCAGACTGGATCTTTGAGCTAATTGAATGGAACTTAATAGGTTGGAGTTTGGTTTTAAAAAGAATTGCCATTTTTTTAAAAAGCATTGTTTTAGAGAATTTTAAGGACCCATGAAGTTTGTTTTTGTAACTCTAGGGGCCTCAAGGGCATAAAACTAAACAAAAGTTTTGTGTTCGAATTGTAGTAAATAATATGTATATTTCCTTGGAACATTATTTTGTTAAAAATCTGGGATGCTCACTTTGGGGATGGTCTTAAGGACCATTGAAAGAATTTAATGGACTGTGTTTATGTTGCCTACTGTCTAGGTAGTGTTTAGGACCATACAGTTGGAATGGCCTACATTTGGCATGTCAGTGCCATCTTTCCTTTCAGTGTGTAGGAATGGGTTGATTCTTTTTCATCTATTTTCTATTCTATTTTATATATATATATATATATATAGAGAGAGAGAGAGAGAGAGAGAGAGAGAGATGAATAAAACTTTTATAGTGACACATTTTTATTAATATGGCTTCTTATTAATAGAGTTGATTAAAGAGGTTTAAGAACTGTCTCCCACCTATGAACAAGAAACAAGTTTTTTAAAATTGAAGAATATATCATGAAGTTTGTTTTCTGATGTTCAGCTCCTCATGAAATGGTGATAGAACAATAAAATTTTTGGTTTTTATTTCCATCAGTTTTGTGGTTCCCAAGCACAAACTACTGCAAGAAAGAGGACATGATATTAGAAATTTATATGTCATTTCTGTACGAAATTTTCTAGTTGAGGAGTGTTAACCACTTGACAATTGGAAGAAAAGGATAAGCTACAGATGATTTCTGTGGCTTTCCCATCCTCTGTTTTGTGTACCTCATGGGCTAACAGTTGCATATTTTTGGTCTCTTGGCCAAATTTTAAGGTATTTTTGTATGTTTAAATCTTTTGTCTTTTTTTGAGACAGGATTTTACTATGTAGTCCAGGCTGGCCTTGAACTCACTTTGTAACCCAGGCTGGCCTCACGTGCAGCAATCCTTTTGCCTTAGCTTCTTGAGCACTGGGATTACAGGTGTGCACCACCATGCCTGGCAGTTTTTGTATATGTTATAGCCACTGCATTCTTTTTTTTTTTTGTTTTTTTTTTTTTTTTTTTTTCCTTGTTTTTTTTTTTTTTTTTTTTTTTTTTTTTTTTTTGTTAAGGTGCCCTCTCTTCTCTTCCTCTTACTTGCCTAATCTCCCTATTTTGTTCAACCACTATGACATACTTTTAGAGGGTTTCTGGGTAACACATTGTCTTTTGGATCGTGCTAGCTAAATCTTCTTTGTAACCTACTATAGGTTGAGCATCACTAATCTGGGAGTCTGAAATGCTTACAATTTTAGGTTTTTAACAATTTTTTATTTTATTTTAAAAAGAATAAAACCAAACAAAATAAAACAGAATAAAGCCAATCAAAACAAAACAGTGAAAGTGATACAGGACTTCAAAACAGGATAATAGGAAATCAACCATTGCCACCATAATGCATCTTGTTATCTTCAAAATTGCTGTGTATACCATCAGATATAATAAAATGAAACAAAACAGGACAGAATAAAACCAATCAAAACAAAACATTGAGTAAAACAAAACAATAAAGCAGAGCAAAACAAAACAGTGAGAACAATATTGGATTTCAAAAACCAGACAGAAAATCTCCTGTAATTGCTGCATTACATATTGCTATCCTCTAAATAGATGCTCAGACTACCAGCTTTAGGCCTGTAAAGTCAATCCAACAATATAAGCATTAAGTTGTTTTTGTACTTCAGTTGCTATTAACTCAGTCTGTGTTCCTCTGAATCAGTTGGTTGCTTATGGGGTGGTGGGGTGGGGTCTTGGCTCTTCTTGTATCCCAACCTGCACGCTGGCTGGCTCTTGGGAAGAGCACACCTTATTTCTCCTCCTGGCCCACAGTTACTGCTGGCTCATGGGAAGGGCGCATTTTGTTTCTACTCCTGGCGCACAGTTACTGCTCACAGTTTTAGATTTTGGATTTTTGGATTAGGGATGTTCAACTAGTAAAGTCTATTAAAAAATTACAAAAATCTGAAAAACTCCAAGATGTGTAATTCTTCTGGTCCCAAGCATTTCGGAGAAGGCTTACTCAAGGTGTAGTACTTTTTTTGCCATACCATCAGCACCCTCTGGCCTAGTTTCTCACTAGATCCAAGTCTTTGTACAGTTTCAACCCATTAGGCCAGTGGTGGCAAAGCTATGGTGCAAGTGCCATAGTGGGGTGTTCGTGTCGTTGAAATCTCTAAAAGGCTCACCCTCACTGCTTTAGGCCAAAGATTGCCAATAGCTTTTTCACCTAGGGAGCCTTGAGTGGTAGTATAGGTGTTATTTTTCTAGCATTCTGTTAGTCCCAATCTAGACATGTTATAGGTCCCTTCCTTGTAGTTGAGGATGAGAATAAAGAGCAAAATCGAATCCTTTTTTTAAAGTGAACTAGAAGAGATCCCAAGAACTGAAGTGCTCAATATTTGATTTCAACATTTTTGCACCATCCATTTGGGTAGCTGTATTTGTGATGTGACTTTTTGAATATTCTTGCTTTTGTTGTTAGACCTTAGGGTTTTAAAATTACCATCCACTAACTTTATTGACTTGAATTTAAATATGGTGAACCAATAGAGCCTTTCCTTTTTTCTCTTCTTGATTCTTCACTGAAGAACAATGAACTGTATTTGTGTATTGTGATATGGAAGGTTTTAACTTGGATGTGAATTCACTTGCACAGATAAGTAAACTGGTATTTTAGTGTGATTTTTACAGATAGGTATGAAAAGTGGGTAGTACAGATTTTGAGATCACTGTGAGAGGGGAGACACTCATGCTGGGCTTTTCCACAAGTCTTTTGCACTGGTGCATGATTTCCCAAGTAGACATTATTCTGATTCCTCCCATTGATGTGTCTCTGAAGAATCAGATCACTTTCTTACTAGAAATGATTGAATGTTTTCCTGATCAATAGTAAATGAAGTGCTAATAGCTTTTAATTAGTACACTTCTGTATTGACTTACAGACATGGTATTGGATTGTCCTGCAATTATGATTTAAGAATCAACTGACCCTTTTAGTATTCCCTTCTAAGCAGATGGCCAGGAAAGTTTCACCTTTGTGTTTTTACTGTTTCTGACCAAGTCTAATTATGTCAGAGTGAACATCATATCGTGATCCTTGGTTTACACTGATAAGCGAAAAATGTTGGTTCTGCTTTAAAGAAAACTTTTATCTAGTTTTTATATGTATTTTGGTGAGTGTTCATAAGCACTTGGGGGAGGATATATTTTAGTTTTAAAAGTTCTGAGTTTTACATTTTTTCCTTGAAAGAATTCTTCTCTCATTCTCCTTTTCTCCCCAGTCTGAAACTGGTGCTTAAGGTTTATCAAGCCAACATCTGAAAAGGAGACTGCTGCTGATTAGAGAAGAAAAGTCAAGCAGGTTTAAGACTCATTTTCTCTGGAAAAATATATTGAGGGCAATTTGCAGCTGGCAAGATTTTTTGCATTAGGTAATAGTCTAAAGTTAACAGTAGCATCAGGTCTTTAAAATTTTTCTTTTTTATATTTCTGGAGGAGGGTAATGGGAGTGCCTTGCAGAGTCCTTCCTTGTGCTCATCAACATAGCAGCCTCAGCTGCCCCCCTTGGATCCCCTGCCAGGGCTGCTATCATCTTCTGATCAAATATTAATGTGTGATCCTCTGCTTGCTCACTAATCCAAAGCCAATTAATATTATCTGTCAATTATTTACAGATCCTGAGGTGCAGAGGCAATTCCCGGAGGACTACAGTGACCAGGTTCGGAATGCGTAATTAATTTTTTACATGACAAAATTTATTTCAGAGTTGTTCAACATATTATTACTGTTCTTTTTACTGAAAGAGATAAATGAATTTTTAGAAGAGAAGAGAAGCAGTAATTAGGAACCAAAGACAAAAAGTAAAACATATTGAAGTAGGTTGAAAATATTAGTGCTAGATTTAGGCTGTTTTCTTTGGGGTTGTTGCACAGAAACTAAGCAAGAAAATCTATCAAAAATTTCACTTTTCACTTTGAGGTATGTTACAGTGTGCAGTTCATTAGGAAATCCTTTTTGGATTGCCTGTGAACTTTTTCTTTTCTTTTAATGCTGTTTAAGCAGTAAAGAAACAGTATAACCAAAAAGGGAGGGAAGTTTGTAACATTTCCCAGAATTTGAAGCAAATGATGAAACTGTTATGGTAGTACTGGAGGAAGAAGAAGAAGAAGCTAGAAAGGCAGAAGGGCGGAGGTGGTTCTGATGATGTTAACCAAAGTTAAGATTGGCCAGTTGATTCTGCCATCGCAAATTTCTAGTACTCTGTAGTTGTTATGCAATAAAATAATCCTAAAAGTTCTGATGTTGCTCTACGCTATATGATTAGTTCCAAGTTATACATTCAGGATACCATTTTCTATCTTGAGAAATATTGAAGAGGTTTTATAGCTTTATTTGGTATCCTCTACTTTTAGTTCAGATAGTCAATTAGGTATACTTTTTATAGCATTCTCGAAATAAAAGCATCTTTGATTATATTGAATAAGACAACTTTATAAAACCTTTCACATATGTGATATTATGCACAATCAAAGCATGTTTCTGTAGCATATCCATTTATTTTTTTCTATTAGAAGTCTTTTAATGATGGTAAATATAATGAAACAGAAATACCCAGTAGAGCAGCAGTAACACCTTTGCAGTGTGGCCTGTCATATAGAGAGCAAGGTATTTGATCCATCTTTATGCATACGGGGGTCATAATGTGACCAGGAATAT
>RJWT010003408.1:0-25000 GCA_004365215.1 Cuniculus paca | reverse complement strand
CTAGCAGCTTACTCATGAAGTTAAAAAATGTATAATATGAAATAGTCTAAAATTTTTTTAAGAGTTAAGATTACTAGGTTACAGATAAAATTTTTGAGTTAACTTGGGATTAGTCTGATCTCTTTTCTTTTCTTTTTTTTTTTTCACAAGAACTTTAGGTAATGTGGTGCTTAATAAAAGCCCGCTCAGTAGAAAATTTTTGTTTAAGAATGACAGATACACAGTAAAGTACTTATTTCATTTTTAGAAATGATTTTCCAAAGATATCATGTCAATCAGACATTAAAAATAAGAAAAACCATGAATATCTTTGAACCATTAATGAAATAATAAATAATTGTGTAATTAGGTGGATTTATAATTATTTCATTATGTTTATTATGTTCATTCATATTTATGGAAATAATTGGTAAAACTTTACTTATTTTGATTAGTGCAGTTTTAATGACTGCTACTTGAATTAAAGGAGAGAAGAGTAGGTAAATTAACATGCTAGCAAATTATAGTCACTAGTTTCACGAAAAATTCCATCTTTGGCTTCAAAACATTTTGTATTTTTCAGATTTAAAAACATAGCCTTAGCTCCACAACAGAGCGCCTGCCTGGCAAGCACAAGGTCCTGAGTTCGATTCCTGGTACCCCCCCCCCCAAATAAACAAAAACTCATAGCCTTAATAATTATAATGTGTAGTATGGGATAATTTGAAATAAAGGTATAGTAACTTATTGGAGAGACTTCCATACATAGCCTTGTAATCTGTCAAGTATAATAGATATTACACCCACAATTTTAAAACATATTAGTTGTAATGTGATTACTTCTACTAAAACATGTAGAATTAATAATTCGTTCTCATAATTGCACTTTTTATAGTCTGTGTGTTCTTAGTGGTGATTAGAGTTGAATGAGCTAGAAGTTGCTTCTCCTGTGCGTTCCTCTATATTTTGCTGAAATACAGTGAATGTCTCAGAGCTCTATGAAGAGAGGACTGAGCATGCTTACCCACCCCAGTGTGTGTGGATTGGTATTTAGAGTCGTAGGTAATTTTTCTTTCCACTGGCACTGCAACAGAGGTTATAATGAAACCAACAATCTTTATGCATTTATAGAAACTGTAAAAAATTTATGAAAATCTTTATATAGAAACTAACAGTGTTTCTTGTACAAGCTCTATAAGCAATGCAGAAACATGGTACATTGGGAAAAATAAAAAGGTGCCCTTTTTTATGGTTTTATATGACCTATGTGATTTCAAAATTTCACTATAGGCAGTTAAGCAAATTATAAAAACATATATCGACTATATACTAAAAAGGAACAAAAATATGTTGCATAACTTGGGATAATTATGATGGAAATTGGCATTTCTGAGTTTTGCATGTAATTGCTTAAATATGGAGTTTTCATCTGTTCATGTTTCAGGTACGCTTTAAAGAGCACATTTCTTAAGCTTCCAGTTATTCACAAATAACCTTGTAAATCATTTGGAAGATTCTGACTGGAAAGACAATAGAGATAATATTTAGACAAGACTTGCTATTTGCATGTTGGTGATCTAGTTTTTCTGGTGAGCTTCAACATATGAAAACTTCCATGTTATTTTCGTTCAAATTTTGATAAGCTGAAGATGAAACATTTTTAATGCAAAATTGATTCACAGGGCTAATTCACTGTTAGAATACTATTTTATAAGAAAAATATACATAGAATCTATAGTTTGTTTTTTTTACCCTGAAAGGATGCCCCATTGTCCCAATATAACAAATGATAAAATTTGTTTGCTTTTCATTATTAGTGGGCAGGTAAGCATAAGCGAGAGCCCCTTATTTGTATAAAATGGGACATTGACTGTACAACAGCTCTAGTGACTTATGTAAGCCATAAATCCTCAGATTAGAATTGATGTTTCGAATTTGTGGTTCTTTTTTTTTTTGCAGCACTGGGGATTGAACTCAGGACCTCACGTTTGCAAGGCAGGTGCTTAAGCCACTGAGCCAAATCCCTAGCCCTTGTCTTTTTGAGACAGGGTCTCACAATACAGAGTTCAGGCTGGCCTTGAGCTCACTTCGTAGCCCAGGCTGGTCTCGAACTCACAATGATCCTCCTGTCTCAGCCTCCCGAGTGCTGGTATTACAGGCGTGAGCCACCATGCCTGGCTGAATTTGTGGTTCTTTGGGCCTTGCATTCAGTAAGCCCACCAAAAATGGCATTAGACTTTGTTATATCCCTTTTCTGTGGGGAATGTTTGAGCTTCCTTGTTTTTTCCATTCTTCTCTAGAGTGGGTACTATTATGCTTCTAGTCCATTCATACAGTGTATTCAAATTACGTTCTGTCTATCTGTCTGACTGTCTCTCTCTCTTTGTTTTTTGAGAGAGGGTCTCGCTTTGTAGTGCAGGCTGGCCCTGAACTCGAGGTGATCCTCCTGCCACAGCCTCCCGAGTGGTAGGATTATAGGCATGTGCCATCACACCTCACTCAAATTAGGTCTGCTTTAAATGATGAGGTCACATTTGATCAAGGAAATTTTTTGTTTTTTGAAACTTTGTTTCACTATGTAACCCAGACTGTATTCAAAATTGTGGGCCCAAGTGATCTTCCTGCCTCAGCCTCCCGAGCATCTGGGACTATAGGCATGTGCCATTATATTCAGCCAATCTTTTATTTGTGAATTCATTTGAATGTAAAATAGATCAGGCTCTACAACCTTGTCTTAAGAACACTAACTTACAAATGACTATAGTGTCTACTTTTTCCCCTTTAGGTCTGTTTTTGGGGCAAAAACAGTCTGGAAGCTTAGGTTTGATTTGTGCATTAACTGAAAAAGAGATTCGTTAAGTATACTTTCTGTAGACTAGGAGAGAGGTAGATTCCTTTCCTTTGCTGCAGGAATTTACCGTCTAGTAGACTATAAAGGTAATGCACATTCAGGATGTTTTTTGATGGTTTTGGAACAATGGTTCTGCCAGATGCTCACCTGGAAGCTGGGAATGTCTCTGAAAACTAGGATCTTTGGGCGGGGAGGCTACTATGTAACTACATTCCTATAATTTCTTACTGTTATGTGAAGCCATAGGTGTTAATAAAGTTAACACGAGTGGTACAGCAAAACCTCAGTGGAAAGTCTTGGAGCTGTCCCTAAGGAATATAATTTTTTAGGCTTGTTTTAGATATGTGGTTTCTAAGATTCTCTGTGATTCATGGGTTTTTCAACCATTTGCACAAAAAGGTCACCACTTTCATATTTTTTAGTAACTTGGCAGTCTGGGATTGTAGGTAGAAACGTAATTTTCTCATCCACAGTTATAAATTCTAAATCTCTTTAGACTCCTAACTCATGGAAAGTGATTGTTAGCCTGATGGCAACAAAGCACCCTACTGAAGGTGTTTTCTTGAATTGTACATCAGGATGCTATGATTGCCAGGAAATGTAGCAGTTTTGGTATACTGCATTATATAGCTATGTAAAAGATTCATTGATAGATTGACAATGTACAAATATGTCCCAGATTAAACATCTGTTTACTTGCATATGTTTCAAAGTTCTCATTACTGACATTTGGCTGGTTTAAGTGTTCTTCAAGTATAGGGTGGGCAAAACCCACCTATCACTTAATAGTTCTTATTTTCCAGTGTATTGTTATATATGTCAGATTTATCACCTTTGTGAAATGTCACAACCTTGCTTTTAAGAGAGTTTGCCAAACCCACTTTGTATGTAAAATATGCTCTTCTATAATATCCATGATCCTGAGCTCTGCCCTTACTAGATGTGTTCTTGTGGTTTTATTCTAGCCTTTATTTCCAGAAAAGGATGAGTATCAGAAGGGAATGAGGTTGAATTGACTTCTTAATGCAAATATACATATTTCAAAACCTTAAAGGGTCAAATTCACTTGAAGAATTGAGACATTTTCTGACTCAAGGTTTTTTTTCAATTGAAAGGTTTTTTCCCTCAATTTGGCCACTCCCTAGCTGTTATATAGAAGCGACTTACAAAAAATACAAATTCTTTTTGAGCCATTTTTTCTGAAAGCTATGTTGTATTACTACTTATTTGAATTTAACTCCAGGAAATGGTTACTTGCCCAGTCCTTACACATTCATTTTAGATGTGTTCTCTTCATTTTATTCTAGCTCAAAAAACCCCTCACAGTCTGGGCATAGTGGTACATGCTTGTAATTTTAGGTGTCTGTACTATAGGATGGTCTTGTTTCTAGTAAATTATACAGTGATTGTATATAACTAAGCAGACTAAGTCTGCTTTTGAGAAATATAGTCTGTGTCTTGTCTTTAGTCTTATGCAGTTAGTCCCTTTGCTCCTTGGATGTGCCTGCAAGTTTGCATCATCAAGTCCAATTCATTATCCATCCTAAGCTGCTCTCTAGTCTGTACATGTCTTCTGTTTCCCTTTGCATTCAAACTCTAAGCTTCTCTTTTGTGTGCACTTCCTAATGGCCAATGACCCAGTGATCCTGTAGTTGCTAACCTCCATAAGATGGCCAGAGAGATCTTTCTAAAGCATAAATTAAATCACACATTTCTTTTTAGTCAAAACTCTTAATGGTTCCCTGATGCCTTCAAGATCTTCCCCAAATTCCTCAACTTGGGTTTAAGGCCCATCACCATTTGATCTTGACCCTAGCCTTATCACGACCTTGATCAAACCTCTGGCCTTGTCTACTGCTACTTTCTCCTACTGCTGAGTCATAGAATGCCTCAACATTTCCCAGCATGCTTTACTCTTCCAACTCTTTATATTCCTCCTTTTTGTCCCCCTGCTCCCACACCAATACACTTTTAAGTTAATTGTTAAATGCCCAGCTTGTATCATCTTTTCTGTGAAACTTGCCCTGACTGAATTAGGCACTTTGCCCTCAGCTCTTGGAGAGCACTAAGAACATCATTCCTTACATTCTGTTGTTTATATGTCTGTCTCTTTGTCAGTCTGTAAACTCTTCAAGTGTAGAAATAGCTATAGAAGCCTTAGCAGCCCCTCTTAGAAGCTAAGAGAAACTAGGGTCTCAGTGAGCAAGATGAAAGCACGTGAGCATGGACTTTGGAGTTGTGATTAAGAGCGTGGATTTTGGAACCTGCCTGCTTTGACTATCAGGTCTGCCATTTGTTACTTTGGGATTTCATTTCATCCCTTGTAAATGAAAGGTCATAGTGAAATCCTCATAGGATTGTGGTGAGGGTTAAGTGATCTGAAATGTATGAAGTAAAATGTCAACAAAAACAACAAAGCAATATATGAAGTTCTTAGAATAGTACTTGGCATCTAATAACCAATAGTTTTATTAATGTAACACTAGTAGAGGTAGATTTGAAGTAGCAAAGCAACCTTGTTTTTCTTTCTTTTTTTGTTTGTTTTTGTTTTAAGACAGGGTCTTGCTATGTAGTTCAAACTGGCCTTGAACTCACTTTGTAGCTCAGGCTGGTCTCAATGTGCAGCAATCCTCCTGCCTCAGCCACCTGAGTTCTGGGATCACAGGCATGTGCTACCACACCTGGTGGTAACCTCATTTTATAGTCTTTATTGCATCAGGTTTCAGGTTGTGTTTGGTAAACTGCCTGTAGAATTTCAGTCTCATCCCACGAAGAATTCTGGAGAAATCTTTTGTTTCTAAACCCAAAATGTTCCAGAAGAGACACAAAGGTAATTGGGAATACTTTTTGAAGAAAAGAAGAGATATAATCAGAAACCATTCTTGAATATTTGTGTTCCACAATGTTCTAAAAATACAAAAATGTTTAAAATGGAGACTAAGGGCTTTTGGATTTTTTTTTTTAATGTTAGAGTTGTGAAATCTGTATGTTGAGACTCCTGTGTTTAAAACCTCAGAAATTTATTAATGGGCCCCATTGTCCTCATAAATGAGCCCCTTTGATTGCATATAGCATTTTGTGTTACTGTGGTAGCTTTCATTTTAAAATTCTTACGTGTAGTATAGTAGAGATAAGATGCCTCTGGCCATCATAATTTCAAACTATCTTAACTTTGGTCAGGTTCCGATTTCAAATGTGATACAACATGAAGCCCAGGTGGTGTGTGTGTGTGTGTGTGTGTGTGTGTGTGTGTGTGGTGTAGTTGGGGGGTTGTAGAAATGAAAAGTATTCTTCAAAAACCCTGGGCTTCAAGCATGGGATTGTCTTCTAAAGAAAATCGAGCTTATTAAAGAGCATTTAAAATAGTGTTGCTTCTCATGCATTTATTCCTGGAATATTCTTATATAACCTATTTGTCTAGTTAATACTGACAAAGGTTTCAAGTCAACCCCGATGTTACCTCCTCTGAAGTCTTTTACATCGCCTAGATAGACCTTGTAATACTTTTTTTTTATTTTAAAGAGAACAAAACAAAACAAAACAAAACAGAACAAAACAAAGCAAAAGAAAACAGAATAGAGTCAAACATAATATAGCATTTCAAAACAGAACACTGCAAGCTATACAAGTTTTCAAAACATAACAACAGGAGATTAACAATGGTTACCCTAGTGTCTCTTGCTTTCTTCAAAATGGTTGTTCATGACCTTGTAATACTTTTATCTTCATACTTGTTTATGTATTATCTCCTCTCCCCCACCCAGTTGATGATCAGAGATTTTTAACTGCTTTGTGTCCAAGTCTCCAGGACCTGGTACTGTTCCTGTGTCAGGCTCCTCTTCCTCTGGGAGGCCTGATGGGCACCCAGTTGTATGTCTTTTCGTTCCAGTGGGCATGTAAGGCCATGAGGTAATGTTCCATTCATAAAAGGAATGAGAGCCGCAGAACGGGGATAGAACTCAATAGTGTGGCTAAGGAGATCACCAAGAATAGCCTCTCAGTCTACTTCGAGTCTAGAAGAGTCGGGAGTGCATAAGGGGTTGGAAAACCATGTGCAAGCAGAATATAAAGGGATCCGTAACCTGTGATGACTTCCAGTACAGTCAAACAAATTCCAGATTCCTCCACATGGTCTATAAGGTTCCTCATGAGTAGGCCTCTTCTGCCAGCCTGTCCAGCCTCCTGTCACATTCTCCCTCACTTCCTCTGTTCCCACTGCCAGACTTCCTGTAAGTTTCCTGAATGTGCCAAATGCTCTTATTCAGTGGTCCTTGCTCTTGCTGCTACTTTTGTCTCCCTCTCCCTGTTCCTCTGCTGACTTCCTATTCGTTCCACAAGTCTCAGCTAAAAATGTTACTTTCTGAGAGGTCTTTCTTGGCACTTCCATCTAAATTCAGGCCCCTGTCACTTTGTCTAGTGCATTCTGTTCTGTTCTTTCACAGCTCCTGTGCAGTTTGAATTAGGTATTTGTGCATTCATTTCAGTAGCCTCAGTCTTTCCAGATAGATTCCAAGCTCCATGATAAAAGGGACTATAGCTTGCAGAGTCATTGCTTTATCCCTAGCCTCTAACATTTTGCCTGGTGCTACGTATGTTATCTAAAGGAAACACATCAGTTTTCTTTTGTAAGATGACTGAAATATACTTGATTTTAGGGGCTCCTTCATCCTATGTCTTGTTTGCTAACATTTGAAATCATTTCAAGAAATCAGAAGATTTTCTTCACAGTATCTCAAAAATCCAACAACCGTGGCAGATATTTGAATCCTAGGTCATACAGATGGATCATCTGTCTCCCAGCAAGGATCATTAGTGGTCTGATAGTCTTTCTTGTTCTGCTGATGTAAAAGAGATTAGCAGATGTGTTGGAACTTACTTGGTACATCTGGGTGTCAGACATGTTGAAGACCCACGGAACATGATGCAGAATTTTCAACAGGCAGTTGGAAGAGCAGACTGGAGCGGGGCAGGTAGTCTAGAAGTGAAGATGTGAATTTGAGAGTCATTTACCAGTGACGATAATGGACATGGAAATGGAGGTAGATTAGTAGTGGAGGAGGAGGCAGAGAGAAAAGGAGGAAGGTAAAATTCTGGGAAACACCTTTAAGGAAAAAGGTTTGGAAGAAGTCAAATAGTGATAGGCAGGAAGAGGCCCATGTATGTTCTTTGTCTAACAATGTTAGATACGTCATGTTTGAGTGAATGGTGAGTAGAGTGCCAGAAGACCCTTTACTCTCTTTAAATATTGCTTTTGAAATATTATAAAGTTGACCTCAAATGGAGGAACTCTTAATAACCTAGAGAACATGAATTCATTTGTCTGTCAGAAAAGCCCCAGGACTTCACTTTAGAGAAGTGAACTATTAATGAAAGAAGCAATTGTTTCCAGGATGAGTTCATGCCACAAAATAGTTGTGAATTCTGAGTGTTGGAAATGTGTTTTATTTTTAGTTCTTTGTATTTTTTTTAAATTAAACCCCCCACCCCAATAACATGCTTGCATGCAGTAGATGTTTGGCTATTTAGCAACAATCAGATGTGAATTGTTGGGTCCCTGGGAACAAAATGGCTGGAAACATCATTTTACCTTTTAGGAATTTCTAAATTTGAGTTTTAGGGTATTTGTGAGTTTGTTTGTGTTATGTTGTGTGACTAGTCATCTTAATCAGGGTTGGCAAATGACAGCCAGCTGAAAAAGTCCTACCTAGGACTTTTTTGTGTGGCCTGTGAACTGGAATTTTTTTTAATTTCACTCTACTTAAGAGTTATAAAAAAAAATAAGAATACGTGTAAATGGTCCACAAAGACCAAGATAGTTATCATCTAGCCCTTTAAAGAAAAAGGAGGTGTTGATTCCTTCTTTAGTTTATAAGTTGTACACAAACCAAAAATGTCGTAAGAGCTCAAGTTGTTGCAATTCCAAATGTCTTAAATGTCTTGGGGCTTTCTCTAGAGGTAGTGAATTACCTGTTGAATCCCAGTGAAAGATTTTCAGTGGTGATAGGTGAACTTGTTTGATTGAAAACTGTCTTGTGTGACAGTACATCTGAGAATAAAGGGACTTCCATACTGTGTGGTACCTCAGAAGAGTTCTAGAAAATGGTTAAGCCTGCTCTGGTCCTATTGTTGTGCTTGGTTTGTCTCTAGCAGCCTCAGATAAGAGCTTTGTCTTAAAATAAAATAAATGTGGATTTGAATTATTTTCCTTGCTGGCTCTTTTTTCCTCCTCAGTGCAAAAGATTAAAATCCTTGAGTGTTAAATTTTAGAAAACTTTTGAGTTATACATTTTTTTTTGTTTCTGTAGTGTTTCGTATCACCTGCTTTTTGTCTTTGTAATGCGATGTCATCAGTGTGTTCCCAGTATAAATTTCCTCAGCCTTAAGTCCTTCTTAGATCTTTCTATCAGAATCTGTAAGTTGTGAGAAATAAAAGTCCTCAAATTGGAGATGACTTTAGTGAGACCCTGTTCAATCAATTGCTAAATAATACTGTCTCAAAAGCAGATTTGATATTTACATTTTGATATTCATATTCTGCTCACAGTGGTTGTTGATGGTGTCTAACGTCCCCTGGCACTGGATAAATAAAGCCTATTATTTCCTTTCAACATTTCTGCTATTATTCTCCTTTAAGAGCTAATAAGCAGAAGGTTAGGTATATTACCAAACTATGGATCCTGTCCATCAGAAGAAGCTAGGAGCCTTGATTAGCATGCCTTATTAACTGATGGTTTCAGTTCCATACTGGTAGTGCTGGATAATTTGTATAAACCAAGCAGTACAGATTCCTTATTTTAGCACTAAGACTTACAAAGGCTTCTTTTAGCAGCCTTTAATTTTGTACTTATGTATGTGACATAGCCTGTGGCTGTGATAGCTACTGTGAATCTGCAGTTGTTTGGGGATGAAAGGAGGAGGCAGCTGGAAACTCGGTAGCTACATCTAGCTGTCTACCTAGAGAAGGCCTTGATTTCAAGTTTATCTAAACAAGCTCGACTAATCCCAACTATCTAGGGGGATCCACTGTCAAAACAAGCAGCGTGGCCCTGAGGCAAACACAGCTATACAGAAATGAAGGCTGGGGCTTCCAATACTCCGATGACTGCATACTGGAGGCTTTTCTTCCCCCCTGAAAGAGGGTAAGAGAGGTAGAATTTGCATAATGCCTTTTCATTGGAAACTTTTGGAAAGCTGACAGACCTCCAGCTTATAGATCTGTAGCCACAATACAGAGTCTATAGGAGAATCCTTGAATGACCTAACCATATTGAAAGAAAATATAAAAGCGTCCAAGTATAGCCAAGTGAGAGAGGAAAAGAGGCCGATGCATTGTCTAACATCTGCTGTACTTCTCGTTAGTTTTGTTCTTTGCTATTCTGTGTGGACTTTGGAGAAGCCTAAGACAGCCTAACATGAATCCTATAATCTTCCTTCTGAATATTTATGTAGCGTGCCAGTTTCTAAGCTGTCCTTTGCGTTTTCCTACTTCCCCCTCATTTTCATGCTCTCAAATGAGGCCAACATTTCAAAAGCTAAATAAATGTTTGTGAATGTTTATAAAAGATTTGCATAAATTTGTCCTTGTCTGACAAAGATCACTTTTTTCTTATGCCAGTTCTGAAAAAATTTTTTTAAGGTTTTGGTGCTTGTCTTGACAACAAAGTCCTGCATCCCAGAACAATGATTGCTGATTAAGTGGGTATGCAATTGTGACTGAATAGCCTTTCAAGATACTGGGTAAAAAGACCTATCATCTGAAGGCTGAATTATAGAATTTAGAAAATGTTATCAGAAGTACATATTTAAATCAGTTTTTTTGGTACCATATCATTAGGTAAGACAAAGAGTGCTTACAACTTAAAAGTATAGCCACCCATGGTTCAAAAAAATTCTCCTGTATAAATTTTAATAATCAGAATGTTTCAATAGCTCAGAATATTACCTTTCTTTTCTATATCTGAACATACTTAAAAATAATCCTTAGACTTCTAGGTATTTTTTGGAACCTGTAAGTCTGCCAGTGGTATGTGTTAATATGGTTACTAGGGTGGTGATCGGAGGGAATTTACCAGCCAGTCCTTTAAAACATCTGAATGCTCAATCATACCTTGAGAAAATATAAATGATATGAAATATGTGTCAAGGCTTAATTATAGGACACACACACACGGCGCCCAGACACTTGTGCCACCGATGTGTTTGCTGAATTCATTTATCTTTTAAAATTAGAATGGATTTTTTGGGGCGGCAGGGGAAGTTGTGGGTAGAGGTGCTAATTTAGTTCAGAGATATTCGAAGATTGGCAGGAGAGAGAGGTAACAGCCAGTTCTGTTAGTCCTTTGGTTGTATTGGTTTAGAGGTTTAAGTTGTCATTAAGGCACAAACTAGAGCCACTTCTCTGACACAGTTTTTATCACATCTGCTAGGCTCATGTCCCAAGAGGAGACGTGGAGAGCAGTGAATTCAGCATGGGCCCATTATCGACTGCTTTTTCGTGTGTTGTAAAAGGAGTGAGACCTCAGGGAGGCTTGGAGCCTCCTCCCGTGTAATGTCCAAGTCAGATTTGAAGGACTGGTGGCAGGAAAGCTTTGGCCTTGGGGTGTGAATTCTAAGAAATAGAGGCACAATTAAGTTTAAAAAATTCAAGGACTTTGAGCTTGATAATGAAAGATTTTTTTTCTAGACTAATGTGAGCAGAAAAGATGCCCATCTGTGCACATTTTTGTGTGCATTTAAAATATTTAAAAGCTGACAGCTTTTAATATGCTTACAAAATAGTATTTCTATCAGTGCTCTTTTTTCTTTTCTTTTCTTTTTTTAATAGTATCTTCCTGAGGGCAAGTTGCTTTTTCAGTGCGTTCGTGTTTGCAATTTTACTGTTGGGACCCTATTCCTTTGGTGTGTGCTGACTTGTGGCCCCTCTTCCCACTTTCTTTCAGAAACATTGATAACATGCAGTTTAGGAAAAAACAGGAATTAAAATGATTAAGGAAATGAATAAGACAAAAATATTTTAGAGTAATACTATTGATTGTGAGGAACTAATGCTTCCAAGTGCGAATCGCAAGAGATGGTGACCAAATAATCTGTTCATTTAGGAGGTATTTGAAACAAGTGTTAAGAATTTTATTGGCATTTAACACTGACCTTATAAATGTAGCCCTCTCATTTGCAACCCCTTTACTGTAAGGTTTAAAATTCATAAAAGGAAATCTTACAATATAGGATGTTATATAGTATTGTAATTATGAAACAACTTTGTTTTAGGTACTTGTTTGAAGAAAGGAAGGGATGCAACAGGATAATTGTGTTAAAAAGTTTTTGTTAGCTCTTATATTTTTTCCTTTGGACCTCAAAGGTCACAGAGATTGATACCCAGTTAAAAGCAGTTCTAGAGGTGGCTCATCTGCTGTGGTAAGCCTTCCTTTTCTGCACTTAGTTGTCTTTGATAATTTAAACTTTATATTATGCATGTTTATAGAATGTGATGAATTTGTTTTTTGTAATTTTATCTTTGAATTATAGCATTGATTTTAAATATTAGGTATTAGACTGATTACCATAATTATAACATAAGCATGGCTATAAAATTAAAGTTTATAAAAAAGTAAACTAGGACTAAATATTAAATATTCCTGCCAAAGAAAGGAAGCAGACTGTAGCATTTGAGCAACGTTGTTAGAAACTTGACCCTGCTTTTATGTTTGGTGTTGAAAGACCTTTCTGTAAAATCCCTTATTCAAAGCTTTTTCTCACTGGAAAAAAAAATTTTTTTTTGTTTGCTTTTAACCATAACATGGATCTTAGTTTTAATTTGACACTTATAGTGAAGGAGAAAAAATTTCTACTTCCTGTTTTCACATTGAGGAAACTTCTGATCAACATTCTTGAACTTGATGCTAATTAAACTTCAGGAACTCCTGCTTTACCCTTCTTAATCAGAAACATTTAAAACCTGTTTTAGCTTTTTCTTGGAGTTTCTGGTTTTAACTTGGACTGGCTTAAAGTAGAAATTTTGTTACCTTTTTGTCTGTTTGGATTTTGTACGTGCTCTGTTTTTAACTTTCAGCTTGAGTTTTAAGATCATCAATCAAAGGCTTTTCTTTTAAGTCAGTGGCACTGCTCTCAGTGGCAGGACTTAGAGGGTCAGCATTTCCCTCATGCAATTAAAAAAATTTTTAAGTGTAGAGAGTATTTTATGAATTTGAGCTGCAAGCTGATCTTTTCATCACATACCTACATTTTGAAATGAGCATATAGATATAAGAAACACAGGACATTTCTCCCATCAGCTTTCCTCCTTTCTTGCTTTTACTCTCTTTACTTGGACAAGGTAAATTATCAACTGCTCTATCACCTTTAGGCAAGCCACAAAGAGGCTAATTGTAGCTTTACATATTTTAAAATACATTCATTTATTCACGCTCTTTATTTAAATGTTTTCCCTGCACACATATTTCCCCTTTGAACTATTGAGAATGTGTCTCATCTCTCAACATTCTGCAACTCCACTGAACACTATAATCAGCCTGCACTTTTATCTTTCACATGGCATTTATTTGTGGGGTGGTATGTGTGTCTGTATCTGATTGTCAGTTGTTTTCATCTACCAAATAAAACTACATAATTTTTGTTCATAGGTTTCAGTGAAGCAACGAAAACAGTATTTGACATTGAAAGGATGGCTGTTATGAGGGCGCCTATCCCCTCTGAATCCCAGTTCAAGGTGCATTGGTTGAGTCTTCTCATGATTAAAAACCCCAGCTAACTTCATCAAATTTAGTCTTAAAAATTTTGCTTCCAGATAGGAATTCTACAATGGATAATATTATAAATTTAAAACTTCCCTAGATTTCTAAGAGAATGGCTCAGTGCCAGAACATAATCTACTTTTTTAAGATTGAAGCAAATTCCTTTGATGGGCTTTTTGACCTATGAGAATTTGCATTAGGTGACATGAATCCAGAGTACATTGAGGTGAACCTTGGGTTCATTTCTGAATTTCATTTGCAATTGTAGCAGTATCCAGTGTGTTAATTTCATATTTTGGTTCCTACTAAGAAGCTTGGGATCTCCTTCTGGACACAGCTTTGTAGATATTTTCTTTTCTGCTACATAGCGTAAGCTGCTGTTTAATATATGCATAACTGAAAGGTTTGCACAACTGCCTCCCCACAGCACGACTTCCCTGCCCCCTCTGCTCTTGTTCCTCCTACGTGAAGTATTATATATTTTGTTAGAAAGAAAAGCCCTTTTGGAAATTGCCTATTTCATAAATTGTCTGGTGACACAAAGGGGCTGGATGCTGTATTCTTGTCTCATTTATTTTGAAAACTTTGCTACTGAACTCACCTTAATCAATGAGCTCAGCGTTGTCTCCAATAAGTTATGTGTTGGATATATTGATTGGGAGGGATTTTAGAAAACCCGTCTGGGGTTTATAATGTCAGCAGTGTTTTGATTATGAAAAGAGTTGGAACCTGGGGACATGGAACCAGGTGGCGAATGTCCTAAAGCCAGTGGTGACATGGTGGACTGGTTCCCTCTTGGGATCTAGTTCATGCCCTGCACTTTAACTGTGGTGACTGGCTACTATAGATTCACTTTTTTGCTCATTAAAATGTTAAAAAATCAAACTGTACATAAAAAGATTTGTGAAAATATAAACTTGGGAATTGATCTGGAGAGCTGGCACAAAACCCTCCCCACCCCCCTGCCTTAGCAATGAGGTCATTTACATTTCATCAGCTGTGCTGCATCTCTGAGAGCCCATTTATGCGGCGGTAGTTGCAGTTGTACTGAGGCTGGTTATCTGAAAGAGCTCGTGGGGGAGAGGCCAGGAAAATTACCAAGTGCAATGAAAGTTCCCTGACCATAGTCACAGGTTTTAGAGAGACAAGGGGAGTTATGACTGTTCCCCAGGAAAAGTTAATATTGAGAGACCCTGGGACACTCTACCATAATCAGAATGCTCCAAATAGATTTAAATCAGGGGTTGGAAGCCCCCTCCCTTGGAGAGTGGTCTTGTGTTTTCCTTCTGACAGAGAATAAATACTTGAATATCTGTGTACGAAGAAAGCATCACTTTTTTTTTTGTGGCACCAGGGATTGAACTTGCAACCTTGTGCTTGCCAGGCAAGTGCTTACGCCATGGAGCTAAATCCCTGGCCCCTTCACTCTTAAGAACTTTGATTGGTTTATTTTAGCACTTTTTATTTACAAAGAACATTGCGTTTTTTTCTTTGTCTTCCTATCTTTCTTTTCCCAAACTTAATTCAGTTCTGATTGAGAGCCTGTGCAAATATGCCTAGTACCAAGTAGATGCTCATTTTTATTTTCCTGTGACAGCACACTACCATCTTGCTTGACTTAAGTTGGAATATGAAGCTCTTGCAATAGCACAAACATGAAGAAACATATTGTCATGTACAAACATGTGCATATATTTGCCTATAAGGCCCCCCTCCCTGCCTCATTGCTTAATTAGACTTACCACTTCGTTCTTGGGTAAAAGGGAAAGCTTGTGGGAAGTGAGTTAACATTTAATCTATGTTGGATATTTTAGTATTCTGATATTATCTGACAGACAAGCTCAAGGTTGGTTATTACTCTTGACATTAGAAAGTGGTAAGTAGTTTCTATATTGTAGTGAGTAATATGTTGGGCATATTAGATTCCTTTGACTCTGCTGCAGAGCACAATGCTTCCTTGTAGCCATGGGGGTCCTTTCTTGCAAAAATCTTTGAGGCCTTTTGCCAGCGCGACTCCAGCATAGAGTAGAGAAGTGCCTTCTGCACCTGAAACTTTTGAGGGGTAAAAGATAACTGTCTTTGTAGCTGGTATTGGCAATGAGTGAACACTTGGTACTGAGTTTTAAAGAATACTTGGTACGTATACTGAAATTAAGAGGTTCTTTATGATGTTATTTGAAACTTGAAATAGAAGGAATTTTTGGGAGGAAGTCATAAGACTTTGATGTGTGTGGATTGCAGTATACTTTATAATTAAAACTACAAATGTTAAAATGAATGTTTCATGTTATCTCTTTTCCAGTACTTGCCTAATAATATCATGCCCTGAGAATTGCTCATGATTCTCTATTAGCTGTTGCAATGTATTTAAACAATTGACTTGAAACCCTCTGTCTCTCTCTGTCTATATATATATATATTCCTCTAAATGTCACATTATAAATTAACTAATTTATAAATAATGCCTCTGAGAATATGCTGAAGTAATCTTATTCCCTTTTTCATTTTTTAGTTTCCTATTCATTACTCCTTTGTGACATGCCTTAACAGTGCCGTGATATACGTAGTACCAGTCTAAGATGATATTAAAAAATAGGATATGCTCAATTGAATTATGTAGGCGGAACATGCTCTGGCAGGCAAGTCAATGTGCTTTCTGCTTCATTGAGTGGGTTATTAGATTGATGTGGTTTATTTCTTGAATGATAGAACTGGTTTTAAAAATAAATGAAGCGAAAAGCATCAATTCAGTTAGCATTGATAATTCATTATTATTGGTTAGAAAAGTGCTACATTTGTAAACTGATCTTTAATTTATCACTTGGATTTGGATTTGCAATGGGCAAGTTTGTTTTTAATTTAAACCAGCTTCTCAGTGATTGAAAAATGTGTTCTTCATTTCGTCTTAAAAGTTGAGATTTTAAATAGTTAAAAAGCAAATCAAATACGTGAAAGGAATACTTTTAAAATTTATGACATTGGTCTATGAACTTATGATAAGCACCAACTGTGGGCTGTGCAAGCCTGCAGTTAAGTCACTAAAGAGCATTCTATGAAGGAAGTAGTATTATGTGTACCTGTGATTAACTCTGTTGATATGTGCTGTATCTGTGGAATGTGTGTGTTAGGAAGAGTCCCCCATGACTGTATCTTGAATCTCCTGCCAGTATTTATTGTTGTTTTATTGTTGTCTTATTGTAAGAAAAGTGTCTATGAATAAGTCTTTGAGATTCAGCTCCACTTTTTTGCGCCCCCCCCTGAATAATGTACTTGGTTTTATGTACCTCTTTATTTGTGAAAATGATATTTAAAATGATAGTTTGCTTTGGATTTTCATAAATTATAAGCAGGTAAGTACATCCAATTGTAAAATAGTGCTTACTTACAATGGTTCCAATTTGATTCCAAAGTCAATTTATGCCAGAAATGGCAACATTTTTTATAAAGTGAGTAAATAAAGTCTAAAACTCTAAAAATGTAGTTGACAGTGTTCAGAGACAATTATCTTCAAGTTGGCTTTCTATTCTGCTGTGATTTGGCCTATTGATGTTAGGAAGCGCTGTCTAATCCCGGCCCCCTCTGTTCCTAGGTAACAGGCAAAAACAGTGCCAGCAACAGCGGCCCTGCCAGGCCAAACCCATGTGGCTCGGTGTTATTCACTCTGATCCATATGGTCAGGCTGGAGATGGTCCCTGGAGGGGTGTTAACACTCAGCAACCCAACCGCCTCCCTCCCTTCAGAGCTTTCCTGCATGGCTCCTGCTGCTTGCCCATGTGTGATTCTTGATTAATTTTTCATTTTTAATGAAGTTTGATCATGTTTATTATTTCTCATGATTGACTGCCTGGTACTCCTCCCATGTAATTGATAAAGCCCATATTTCTTCATCTGTCTCCTCTTTCTTCAGGGTAAAGTTGCTAGATTGTGTGCTGTGTTTAATGTGAGATTTATTGGTCCCATTAGATGTATAAATTATCTCTCTTTCTCTCCACAGGAAGTTCTACAGACTTTGACCAAGTTTTGTTTCCCCTTCTATGTGGACAGGTAGTGTCAGATTTTCAAACTTTATTAGGAAAAAAAAGTGTCAATAAACCTGCTATAGAAAATAAAAACCATACCATTCTTAACATTCTGTCTGTTTAACCATGATTTAAAACACCTATGTTCCAAGGAGAGTTGCAGTATTCTCCTTTCCTGGAGGTTTTATTGACACTATCAAAAAGTTTAAAGCTTAGAGCTTTTTGTATTGGTTAGTTTGTGAGATGTATTTCGTAAGGCATTAAATTTTTGATTTTGGTTGTCAGACTTAAACTATGATTAAGAATGGTTGGTATTTAATTCAGTGCTGTTTAATTTATATTTAAATAGAAAAATATTTGGCTTAAACAACATTACCTGACTCTGTGGTCTTATGATTATTGTGCAGACTTTGTTTTTCTTAAACTTCAACTTACAATTTAAATCAGTATAGGCCTATCTTCTTTAAAGGTACTGAGTTATTTAAAAGGCTTGTTGCTAAATAGTATTTTGCATTTTGTTTGGGTGGCTAAGAATGATGACATCTCTGGGGAAATGAACATTTTCCATAGGTTTCTAGATTTAACAAATACACAACCATCTAAATGTTTCCTTAGTATTTGTTATGATAAACTGTTTCTTGGAGAGGTACAAATATAAGAACGTCGAAGTAATTAAAATAATTTGAAGATGTTCTCCTTGTTTTTAAAATAAGCCATGAAAGAGGAGCTTTTATTTTTACTTTATAAGACTATAATTTACTATGTTAATAAAATGACACTACAATGATGTGTATCTAATTTTCAAGAAATATCTACTGTCTTTTTCATTATAGTTAAAGCATTATTTATTGTAGTCATTCATTTGTCCACTTGATTGTTGCATCTTTTCAATTTTCTTTTAATGGCAAATTGAACTATGACACTGTTTACACATTATTTTTTAATAATTTCTCTTTTAGTGACAGAGATTTTGGAAAACAACCATTGTCATTAAATTCTGTAATATGTTCCAAGCAAGCTATAAGATGTGTTCACCTTTAGGAAAGTTCTACCATGTATTTTAATATACCCAATCAAGGTAGGGTCTGAAAGATTTTAGAGGTTTGGAATATATTTGGGTAGTATGCTTTTCGGATCTTTTCTAGACTTTGTAGTACTAGTGTCCAGGTTTATTTGGCATAAACCTAACAATTGTGCGAGATGAGGTCTGGTAGCCAAAGGAGTTTAAGGGAATACTAAAAAACAACTCTGGAATGTTGCCAGTCATTTGTAATCATTGCTCTCCTTGGTTCTAACATGTTATTTTTTAAGCCAATCAACCATTGTAGTCCTTCCAGACTTAGCTCTTATTAACTATGGTACCAGAAACGAGTTGATGCTCAAAACAAAATAGGCTTAATTTCAAGAGGGTCAGTCTTTGTAATGAGTGTTACCTTTTCTTTATCCTGTTTCTTCTAGAAATAGCAAGAAGGTAGGGCTTGGTGTAGAGATATTTAAGCAAACTTCACATTTATATGCATGAATTAGCAATGCATGAAATCTCTTGCAGTCATTTATAAAAGTATTACAAATTATGGCCAGGGCATATTTATGTACAGTAATAAAGCAGAAGTGTTTTAAAAAATATACTTAGATGTGTAACAAAGACAGATAAGAATACATTTTTATTTGACTTCTTGTTAGAGTGGTGATTTGTTTTGGATAGGTGTTCCTTAGCTGACTTCATAAACTAATACTATTAGAAGAAATACACGATGCAGTTAAATCTCTACCCTGGCCCAGCACACACATGCACATACCAAATACACTTTTTCTCTCATTTATACCACACATACCCCTCTACTTACTTTCCTGTCTGAATGATTGCATTCTAAAATGGGAGAAAAACAGGGTCCTTTTGAGTGATAATTCTAAAATATATTTTGTTATCAACAATGCTGGGTGCTTTTTCATTATTGCAGAAAATTTTTTTTCTTCTAAAACACATTTCTCTGATTTACTGTCCCCTAATCTTGTTCCTCTTACTATTTTCACAAAATAACTTAGGAATAAAAGTGACCATAGATATATTTTAATCCCTACCATGTGACCCTTCATAGATATATTTTAATTCCTACCATGTACAATAGTTCTTTACATTGTATTACATTACATACTGGTACTATGGATGTTTTTGTATTAATACAAAAAACCCCACTTTATTTTGGGGACTCTTTTATTTATACTGTTTTTTTCCCATTTCTACCTGTAGTATACTTTCAGGCAGAAGAAATAATTAAAATGAAGTTCATTTACAAATATACAACAGTCTTAATGTCTTACCATTAATCTGCAGTTAGCAGTGTTAAATGTCCAGATTGTGAGGCCCACACAGTCCCCCAGATGTGTTTGATATTGTTTGACTTAGAAAATATACCAGCATGGGAGATGAGCAGTGCCCCAGGTGATTATATTCAAAACAGAAAGCTTCCCAGTCTTTTCAATATCTGTGCTTTTCTACCCTAAGGAAGAATAATACAACTTTCTGATATTTCTAGCCTGTATCAAGAGTTGGACTTCACAGTCATCATGAAATCACCCATTAACATTGACATCTTGCTATTTGTTGTGTTGTTTTAAGATTTTTCTTTTGGAAACCAGGATGTATGAAAAATAATAATGCTTGTAGCTCTTCAAAAGAAAGTGCTTTCTCATGTATTATCTCACTTTATCATCCTATCATAAGTCGTAAAAACAAATACCATTATTTTCCTGTGAAATAATATAAACTGCTGGGAAGTTGTGATTTGCCCAAAGTCCTTTTAGGTTATTGCTCATCCTAGATTTTCATCTCTCAAATGAACACATTTTTCAGGAGATCGCCTTTTAAGGAAGAGTAGTCACCAACACTAGGAGGAGGAAAAGAAGGAAATTAACACCTGAGTTCCTGATTGATTCTAGTTTGAATGCTGGGCACTATCTCTTTGTCTCCTATTCTTCCTAGCAGCTCTAGGAGATAATAGTGGTATTTTTCCCCCTCGAAGAGCAAAGGATGGTTCAGGATTTGCAGTATAAGGCAGTGGTCTCACACGTGGAGCTCTGCCTTCCATGTGTTTCCGTCTAAACCAAGAAGTGTTATAAAGGCATCTTAAACAACAATTGAAAGGATGAGAAGGGTAGAAAGACTGAAATGGTCAGAGAAAACTTGTCACGGTGGGTGAGATTTGTGTTGAGTCTGCCAGGCCGGCAAGAAGTGGGTAAGTGGAAGGGGGAACCTAACACCCCATATGCACTGCAGAGTCAAGCAGAGGAGAAGCCCTGAGTGAGCCTGGAGATGTTCAGCTAGAGCAGATGGAGCAGGCTGGGAAGAGGGTGACGTGTGCGGCAAGAGCTTGGGCTCTGGCCACAGGAGGCCTTGAAAGTGTGTGGGAGCAGGACTGGAGGATTTTAAAGCTGAGATTCATCTGGTTTAAACATCCCATTCTACAGAAGGGAAGTCAAGATTGGGAGAAGAAAATGGCTTTTCATCACAACGATGTCATTACAGAGCCGGGGAAGGAACAGGTGCTTATTCCCAGTCCAGAGTTATTTCTACCCTTCAGTGTCCTTGAAGCTCTTGTTGGAGAGTAGTGAAGAATCACTGTTGAGTTCCCTGCTCCGCTCTCAGAAACGTTTCACTGTTATTGATGAAAGCAGTCTCTTAAAATAAATAAATAAAAAGCTTGTCCTGATTCATATTGTAGTTTCTGCTTGCTTGTACTTGATAGTTGACATCCAACTTCAGTTAGTCCAAACATCAAGAGATGAGCTGGACAATGGCAAAGCTATTCCTTTCATGTTTGTGCTTATCCTCTTTCAGAACCCAGAACGTCAGCTACCACTCAGCTGCCTTGTTGTATATACTTGTGCCTGCATATGACAGGAGCACATATGACAGGATACCATCTTTGCAAGGGCAGAAGCATCATTTAATGGTTTAGGATGTAACCACAGATGCAGAAGTGGTTCAAGTGCTACTTTCCAGTTTCTTACGTGTCTGTTATGTATGAGACATTGTACTGTATTCTTTTCTTGCCCTGAAAAGCCACATATTTGCAGGGTTACCATTATCAAGTTGCCATGTGTAGGAACAGAGGCTCAGATAGGCCAATAATATGCTGAAGGTTCCACTCCTATTGACTGGTACAATGTTTTCAGAACTCTCATTTGTCTGGCCTCCAACTCCACCATACTTTTTCTCTTAACACCATACTCCCTCCATTAGATGTATCACAGTGTAATCAAACAGCTTTTATTTTAAAAGCAGTATGCATTCATTTAGAAAGTAGGAAATTCAGTTAACTGGAGAAAATGAACTATATACTGATGAAACATGATTTGCAAATCAGTGTATATATATCTTCCTGGACCTCTCTTGTTTTTGCCTCCAAATATCGAGCCTGCTCTACTTTTCAATATCCATCCTGCTCTACTTTTCAAACTGGAATCTGGCCCATTTTATCCTCTTAGTTTAACTTACATTGTAGGTTTGACTGTGCCCTGCGTTTATTTTGACAGCATTAGAAAACCTTAGAAACATTTGGACCTTAGTGGACTGTTGGTTTGGATGCTACCTCTGATTTGCTCTATGCTGTGAGACAAGTGACTTCTGCCCTGATAGCCTTCATTTCTTCATCACTAAAATGAGGGAAGGGGATGATCTCTCTACTGTTCCTCTATGTTTTGATTCTACAGTTACTTGCATTTACTTTGTCAGGCTTGCCTAGGCAAGGCAGAAGACAGATACCTGTTTTTAGAACTGCATGGTGTATTCTTCAAGCAGATAAATGTTGCCTTTACCTAGTATTGGGGCCAACTTTTGGTCCTCGGGCAGTTTGGGTGGGTGTCATGCTTACCATTTGGATCTTTCATCAGGGAAGGTAAGAAACTAGAGGCTTAGGCAATGAAAGTTGTACTTGTGGAAGGAAGCTTTGAGGCACATGAAACTACAAGTTGGAAGATGTGGTGATTTAAGAGAGCTTGATGGCTGCCCATCACTTCACATGCCAGAAGGTAAGAGTAGCTTCACATAGATAGCTCAACAGGTAATTGTTAGTGAGCTACAGTTAATAGGTGGTGGCAAAATGTTTTTCGTTTCACCTCTTGAATTTTAGAATTGCATAACAAATCATTTTTGTGTACCTGCAATATGCTTTTCAATTACATATGTTATTTCTAATCCTCAAAACTAGCCTGCAAAGTAAATATTATTCTGATTTTACAGATGAAATCAGAGAGTACAATAAGTTATCTATGTTCACACAGCTAGTGAGTAGCATATCTGGGATTTTGATGTCAAGCCCAGGTCTTAATGTTTCATCTTTTGTTTCCTGTGTCATTAATCTCTGCTTCTGGTGAAACATTCACAACATCTTAAAAACAAGTGCTGGTGTTCCTCCAGTCTAAAAATAATACCTACCTTTGACTCTTCATTCCCAGTCAGTTAATATTGGATTCGCTGCTTCTTGGAAGAGTCATCTTCACACTTCAGTTTATTCCCCAGACCTCTTCAGTCTGTCTGTTACATCTGTCATTCAACTAGAGTTGTTCCTCTCAAGGTCATCTGAAACCTCCATATTGTTTAATGCCGTGGACATATTTTCTCTTCTCTTGATGTATCAATGCAGTTGGCCTTTTCTTTCTGTTCTGCCCTGTGCTTCTTGTTTTTTTTTTTTTTTCTTTTCTTTAATGGTCTGTTTTTTATCCATCCTTTCAACTGATGTTTCTATGAATGAATCTTGGATGCTCTTCTTTTTCTCTGTGCTCGCTCCCTAGTCTCATCTTTATCATGGTGTTAAATACCATCTGTGTGTAGATGACTTCCAAATTTGTAGCTCCAAGCCAAACGTTTCTTCTGATTTCCTAACTAGTATGTTCTGCTCTGTACTTGACATTTCTATTTAGATGGTTTACAGCCTTCTTAGACTTAACATATCTCAAATGGGATCTCCCCCCAAATTCTTTAGTCTTTCCTACTATCAAATGATGATATTCTGCCTTTTGCTTCCTGACTCTCCGTTTGCAAGCTTGTCATTCATACCTGCTGTCTATAACTTGGATTTATCTACCTCTGTCCATCTCTACTCTCCCTGCATGAGTTCATCCACCACCCGTTCTCACCTGACTTACTGTACTAACTTCCTGAATATTTCCTTTGCTTCTACTTTCCAGACTGTTCTCCATATAGCAGTCAGACCACATTTTCAAGACTGTAAACAAGACTTTTCCCCTGGATATAAATCCATGGAATGACTTTATTTATATCCCCTTCCTCCAAATCTTAATGCTTTACCATGACCTCTGAGGCACTCTGCATGTTCTGGTGCTTGCTTTATGTAGCATCTTCATACGCTGCTGCTGTTTGTCTCCTGTGCGTTAGCTATCCGGGTAGGCTTTCAGTTCCTTGAACACAGTTGGCTCTTTGCAGTCCCTATAAACTTTGCTCAACTCTTTTCTCTGCCTGAATCACCCTATTCCTTGAGTGGCTGCTTCATCCTATCCTTTAGGTCATTATTGTCATCCTTGAGAAGCTGCTTCTAGTTGCATGATTCTTCTCTCCTGTGCCATTTTCTTCTTTCTGTCTTTGATGCTTCTTCACTTTCATAATACATTCTCAAGCTATACGGTTTTTTTGTTTGTTTGTTTTTGTTTTTGTTACACTTGTTTTTTGTTCCTCTCTAGATAGCTGTATGCAGACAGGGGCTCTGTTTTTATTGTTCAGTGTTGTATATCCAGCATTTGCTACAGTGCCCAGTGTAATTGTAGTTCATTATGCAAAATGGTTAAATAAGCTTAAAGTAAGACTGACATGTAAAATCTCATTTTTTATCAGAAGAAATTCAAGATTAAACAAAATGCTGCTGGGGGGGCCATGAGTGGCTGACAGGCATTTAAAAGGCACCACCATGGTTAAGGTCTTGATTTGAATAGTTATTTGCTTTTTCTTGTTTTCCATGTTCACATAGGCATAGGAAGCATATCTAAGGGTTATCCTGACCCTGGTCGGTAATAATACTGGTTTTATTTCTAGACGTACTTAAATATGGTTTCTCTTGCTTAGCAAGAGGTATAATCTGCTTGCTAAGACAACTATCTATAGTCTTCACATACTTGAAGTTTCTCAAACTGAGGTGCAACTCCTTAGGTATTTCATTATGTTCTGTGAGGTGTGACAGAATGGAGAGGACACTGAACCAGAAGCTGGCTTGGATTTTTGTCCTACTCTTGATTAGTTTGGAAAACAAAACAAAACCCTAAGTCTCAGTTTTCTCATCTGTAAAACAGAATAGGAGGAGATGACTTCTGATGTCTCTCCCTGCTTTAATCAGTGTGAAATCTCTGATTAAAAAATCCACAAATGATTTCTCTTTCTTTGTTTCTCT
>RJWT010003407.1:0-36580 GCA_004365215.1 Cuniculus paca | reverse complement strand
TTTATTAGTCACATATGCCTCTTCTTGTTTTCCCTGCTGGCTGTGAAATGACTATATCCAGTCTGTGTCATTTAATGAAAACTTTATAAAAATTTGGGGAAGGGAATCTCTCCATACAAATAACAAGGCAATTTAATTAGCTAACTCTTAGAGTTCTTCTAACACTTAGACCTGGGGTGGAAAATTTACTCAGCGTGTATAACATTAGTGCTGTTCTCATGTATACAGACTACTTCTTCCAATCTTTCCTGTAGTTACTGAGATCTTCTATATCTATCTCCTCTTCTGTTTTGTTTTTATTATTCCTCACCTAAAGAAACTGACTTTAAATAATGCTTCACATGTTTAAAATCATATTCTGTGGAGTTTCTGACTCTACAGGTAGAATAAATAAATCATACATAAACTAATAAAGAACATACATTTCACATTAAATTAATGGAAAAAAAATGTATGTGTTGACTTGAGAGCCCTGATAAATAAATGAATACATTTTAAATCAGTATATGTGCAGAGATGTAAGAAGTGATGCTCTTGATTCAGTAAAGTTTTGAATTATTCTAGTGTTTTCAAAACATCTTTTTGTGTTATCTAAATTGCAATGAACAACTGATTCAAGGATGTGTCACTAACTTTAACAGATGGACCAAGAGATGCAAGAAATGCATTATTTTCCTCCAGTGCATGTGACTGAATTACAGCTGTCTAGATATGAGTTAAGAACAGCCCATGGCAGCAATTGCTTTACAAATATTGAGGGGTGGTAGAGTGGAAAGAGAATTGTTCTTGGAATCATAAAACATAAGTCACTCCTACTTTGACAGGGAGCGGTTGTGCACACCCATATATATTCCCTGCACCTTGGTTTTCTCACCTAAATAAAGGATCACTAAAATAACCTAATTGGAATTTTTCACAGGATTCCTCAGATGATCAAGTAAAGAAACATTAATGGAAATGCTTTATTAATGAGACAGTATCACAGTGGGAAAGGGTAGCTACCATGCACTAAATAAAGCTCCTTGGTTTCATGAATCAGCTCAACCACTACAATCACAGCTCTTCTGTAAGAGTCGGGCTTCTTGTGTGTAGATGCACCTATATCAACTAGTAATTGAGGTTATTGATTGAAATAGCACCTATCGAATATCAGGCCTGAAGCATGGTGAGCACTTTGCTGCTAAGCCTACCCAATGCCAGGGTAGTTTGTGCAGGAGAGCTGCAATATTGCTCCCTGACCCGGACAATGTTTTAAGAACAACACTCTTTCAGTTGCTATACTCCTCCTCTGTTACTGACAGATATGAGTGCTGATCTAGTTTTATATTTACTTGCCTTAGCATGGTTTGACCTAAGATTCAGGTTTGGGAATTGATGTCAAAGAAAACAGCTAGAGCTTTGTTATGTTTGGTCCAGCACTCCTTAGGATCCTAGCATACAGAGGAACATCACACAATTCAACTTAGTTTAACATAGCTTTATCTCAGGCTTTGGAGTCGAAGACACAGCTGATAGTACAGTGTTATTTTCCTTTGCTTAAATTATACATTTATCACTTTTGCCATGCAGGAGATGGTTGCTTTGAAATGGAATTTATATATTCTTAAATTCTCTGAGAAAAGCTATTAGAAACATGACTTCTAAATATAATTCATTATTTTGGATTCTTGTACCTTCAAGGAATTTCCATTTGCATTTTTCTTCGTGAAAACTCTCTCATTTTCCCAAGATTGAGGGTTCCTTGACATATTGCTACTCATATTTCAGTATTCAAACTGGATGAGAGTGTTTTCTAACAATTTTCAGTCCATTTGTGCTTTTATAACAAAATACCAAAACAGAGTCATTTATAAACAATGGAAAGTTATTACTCACAATTCTGAAGAATGGCCAGTCTAAGATAAAGAGCTTTGATTAAAGCATCAGCAGATTAGGTATTTGATGACAGTTTCCCTCTGCTTTTCAGATGACACTTTGTTGCTGTGTCCTGACATGGCAGAAGGGACAAACACTATGTGTTCACATGGTGAACGGCAAAAGTGGCCAGTCAGTGTCTTGGGGTCCTGTGAAAGTATCCATTCCTGCTGATAGTACCCTCATGATCTAAGCACTGCCTAAAGCTCTAACTCTTAATACTGCATAGAGAGTTAAGTTTCTTTCATATGAATTTTAGAAAAACAGAAACATTTAGGTCATAGTAAGCATTGTATTCCATTTAATTCTGTATTACAATCCAGGCAATCATCTGCCAGTTTTTTCCCAATAAGGTTTCCTTAATTACAGACCTACCACATTCCTTAATTACAGATTCTAGAAATGTTCTCAGAATAAAAAAGCCTGACCCACAGCATTTCTGAGACTCACTAACTATAATTTTGGGTTGGGACTGTATTCTGGCTAATAAGATATGGAGCAGAAATGTGTGGATTTTGGAGAAAGCCATGAGAATGCTAGCTATATTGTGGTGTGTCCTGTCATGCTTTTCCTATTTTTTTCTTCATATTCATCTATATTACTCTCAAGTGTCCCACTCTAGACAATAATTTCTTCATTGTTTTCTATATAACCATTGAATATTATCATCAATTTTCTTTAATTCTGCACAATGTTATAAAAATTCTCTCCCTTAGCCTTTTCTCAGAAGTCTCCATAATCCTGGTCAAATGTTACTGCTTTCTTTGCTTTTGGGCTCTCTTGCCAGATACATTTCTGAGATTTCCCCTCACTTCATCCTTCATTCAGTTCAGATTTCCCTCATTCTTTTATCCCCCAGGCCTTCATTTTATGGCAACATAAAATCTCATTTGGGTGGTAATTTTTTGAGACTTTGAATATTTAAAAAGACCTAAGTCAACCTCAAAATTTTGTGATTATTTACTGAACTATAAAAATCAGAATTTTCGTTCCTGGAATTTTAGTATACAGTCAATAAATATATCTATTAAACCCACAAAATATAGTCACAAGTATATGTTTTATATTTCTTTATATTCTTAGTACTAAGACTCTACCATCAATTTTCAGCTTTATTAAGTTGTACAATGTACCACTTCAAGGAGGTGGTAAGCTTTTGAATCTGTGCTGTTTCTTTTGCTATTCTCAGTTCTCCAAACATTTGGTAATAATTTAAAACATTCAAAGATTTTTTCATTGTTAAATCTTTAGTCATATAATTTTTAAATCACACCCTCCTATCCTGTTTTTATGTTTTCTATTTTGAAAATGACACAGTGTCCTAATTCCCCTAGCTCCCATGTTAAAGCTGTCCTTTTAAATATTGTCTTTCTAGAATTGTTATTAGCATCTCCTTTCCATAGAAGCACTCTGTCTTATTATTAAGTTTGAGCCAAGATGTTAAGTGTTGAGGAGTGAGTAATGTACCTTCTTCCAAATTTGTCATATAGTTCAGAATGCTATTTATCCAAACTTTGGCAGTCATCCTCTCTTCCATCTCTCTCTTGTTTTCTGAAATGATCTCTCCTTGCCTTTCTTAACGTATCTCCAATATATGGTTTATTTACAATTAATTTCAAGACTTTTTTTCTGTTTTTGCTTGTCCCTCAATTCAGATGCCTAAGAAAATGTTGATATCAGGTAAGTTTTCCTAGCTTTTGAAGACTTACCTGATATACAATCTTCCCCTTTTCAGTCTTTACAACATAACACTGTTTTATTGTTCTTTACTACACTATTATACTGTAATTTAAGTGCTATAGATTTATTTGTATAGGTATCTTGCTCACTGACACATTGTAGGGGTTTTTAGACCAAAGAAAAATTTTTATTAACTATCACATTTCTATACTTAGAGAATGTATGACCAAAGTAGGCTTAAATTTGGAATGAATACAATTGAGGCTGCAATATCTCCCATCTATCTACAGTCACTTAAGTGCCAAAAAAGACATAAATAAGAAAATAGATTCACCAAAAAAAGCTATAGAAAAAAAAAGAAATAGTGATAACTTTCTAAAAATAAACGGCATGTAAAAACAAGACATAAATGCAACCAAGAAAACATGCATCCTCAAATGATACCTAACAAAAATAATCAAAAGGCATACACAGGAGAAAGCAACTGTAAATATCAGGTCATTGGTTTTACTTGCTTTAAAAAGTCTTGCAGATTAAAAAGGCTAGAAAACAGTCCTGAGACAAATACTAAGGTAAATATAAGTCCCTTATAGAAATTTATCCCACTGGGAAATTTCCCCTGAACAAATTGGCACAGCATATGCCTTGGTCTAAATAAAGAGCGTAGTAGAATCACTGTATTGTGCAAGTTTATATCTGTGCCAAAGGCAATTGTTAAACAAGTATTGAAGACAAAGAAAGAAGTAGCTGGTATTGTTGGCAATTTATGATACACACACATTGAGAAAGGAAGAAGCAAGGGAAGGTAAATGTATGTAATGAAAGTCCAACCAAATAGCCCACTGTTATTAAAGAATTCATAAATTTATCTTGACTAAGGTAAATTTCAGTGACTGTTATATGCTTAAATGGTTAAATTGCCTATGAAAAATTGTATTTGTTTTGCAACAAGCATACTTGGATGGGAAGAATAATTCAGTAACTGGAACTCAAAAAGAAGAAAATATGAAGTCTGAAGCATTTGGGAATGAAAGGGTAGGAAATATGACTGGTTTACACTTTGGAATAAGAAGGAGTTAAATTTCATATGGGGGCGGTGGTAAAATCCCCAATATTTAAAGGAAATATACAGAAAAACATAAATGCTTAGCAAGAAGATCAATGTCTCTCCAAAAATCACTGCTATTGTAATGTCCTCAAACACTAATTTTTATGGACATGGTAAACTATTAGTAATCAATTGCTAGATAATTTTATTTTAAAAATAAAGGAAAATTTTGTATGTTACATGACAATTTCAGTTCCAATATGAAAGTGATTTTCTGTAATGAATGGTCTTTTTTTTTTTTCCCCTGTCCTGGGCTTGAACCCAGGGCCCTAACACATATTAGGCAAGCAGTTTACCACTGGGATACATTCCCAGCCCTTTAAATTTTGTTTTGAGACAGTATCTCATGAAGTTTCCCAGAGTGGTCCCAGCATCCCAAATCGCTAAGTTTACAAGAGTGTGCCACTGTGCCTAGCTAATATTAAACACTTTTGATAGGCTTAATCATTGCTGCTTTGTCTTCCATACTTGTTCGAAGAGCAATGAAAAATAAAAATGACATAAAAGGAATGTAATGTATCTACTAACATTTTAATATAAGTTGAGGAATAAAAAGAATCAATATTTTAGAGTTAATTGCTCAATTTAGCATCCATTCTTCCATATACCATTAAAATAATAAAAAAGGAAAGTTACCTCTGTACCTGAAATGACACATTTTTAAAAAGTTAGTTGTTTAAGTAATTTATGCAATTAAAGAATTCATACAGTGTGTTATTTGGTTGGACTTATATAACCTCCTAAACCTCCAGTGGGACATTTGTCATTTGTGCTGGGTCCTAAATCAATGTGCAAGGACATCTCCTGAAGGTAGCAAATTAATTAAGAACTCTTAATGAGCATAATAGCCTGTTCATTTCAGTACAATATTTTATAGACTCTTTGAGTACAATGTTATAGCCAGAACGTTTTTAACAATTCTGAAGATTCATCTTATTCTATTTCTTGGTTAATTTACTTTTTTTGTTTGTTTGTTTGTTTTTCTGGTTCTGGGCTCGAACTCAAGACCTTACACTTGCCAAGTAGGCACTTGTGCTGCCGAGCCACATCCCTGGCCCTTCCATTTATTCTTGATAGTCGTGATTAAGCTGTAAAATTGTGAGGTAAGAAATTCAAGTTTCCTGAAACATATGCATTTAAATATCACACAAACTAGTATCAAGAACTTACATTGATGGAGGGGAAAATGCCAGTTAAACTTGAAATCTTCAATTAAGTCATTTAATTAAAAAATGTATGTTTTCTCCCAAACTTTTTAACTGTTAATCACGATCTAAAGGTTTACTATATCTGTAAAATTTTAAAGTTATGGATCAAATTCTAAACACCTGGGCTATGTTATTATTCATGATAGGTTACATGCCTATTTTTAGGTTAAAAACAAGCATGTGCAGAATGTGTACCACACAGCATGTAAATATATAAATATATAATACATACTATATATGTATATATAGTGTTAGATACCAGTTTTATATGTTTATACATACATTTATCATGTAAGCATGGAATAAGCGTGCAAGAGGAAGTATTTCCAAAAGAATAATTTGAGAACACTTAAAACTTCAAATGAGGTATGTGCATAAAGAGTGATTATAGATGCATCTAGGGGTATTTCTTTCAGTTTACATTTGTGACATTCATAGACCACACACACTTTCACCTTCCAAGTAGAACATATAAGAATTCTAAGACTCTGGGATCATTTGCATCAATAGTTTTTGACAAGAGTCATGCATTTTTCAACTAGTGAATTTACCTTTACTTTCCTTTATGTAAACCCAAAATGACTGCCTGAAGGTGTCTGAAAATAATTCTATGTAGAGAGACCACTGAATATCAGTATCTGTTAGCTGTAATATAGTGAGCCTCAATTTCCTTATAATTAAATTGTGATTTTTACAGAGGATCATTCATGAAGTTTACATGTAATTCTCTAATCGTGAATAGGATGAAAATATATTGTTTATATAGAATTTGGTCAAAATTATTTTATGTTTTTATTCCATGAGTGTATCAATATTCAAATTATATATGGATGTTTTCATTTTTTAAAATACAAAGGTAACAAATACAGGATTATTGATCAGCATAATCAGCTCAAATATTTTAAGTTTTTTGCTGCAAATGAAAATTCATATTTATGACAAAAATAAGATGATTGTGGTTTAACCCCTTAAGTATTCATCTTAGATGGAAATATACTCATGTCTTACAATTTCTCACTAAACTTCATACACATAACAGCTTTCAGAATTAGGAAGAAGTGAGAAACAATACATTTGTTATTTTATTTTAAAGAGAAAAAATAAAAATAAAGATAAAACAATTTCAAAACTGGCTAGTAGGAGGGTAATAATTAATGCATTTCATATTGTTATTTTGATAGTAGTACTCAGAGTTCAATAAACAGGCATGAAATATTGTCCAAACAATATTAGGTCAAATCCTTCTTTTCAATGAACTAAGAGAAACTGGCTGTACACCTATCTTAGCTACTATATACATATTTAACTTTTCCCTTTCCTCCTTTCCCCTTTCTCCCACCACAGTTTTAGTTTGAACTGTTTCTTCCTAATTGACAATATCTATTGTACATTTTGGGTTCTAGTTTACTTATTCAGTTTCTCACATAAGTGAGACAGTATGCTGTTGACACATGTAGTTCTGACTTATTTCACTTAAGAATATGGTCTTGAATTGCATCCATTTACTTACAAAATCTCAAGTTTATCCTTCATTATGGTTGAGTAATACTACACTTTATTAAAAAAAAACACATCTTTTTTATCCATTCCTTGGTTGATGGGCATTTGAGTTGTTTGCAAGATTTAGCTATTACAAATTGTGCTGCTATAAACATGGGTGCATGTATATCGCTGTGGTATGATGTTTGTAATTCTTCTTGGAAAATACCCAGAAGGCTCAAATGGAACCTATAATCCTAGTTTTTTAAGGACTCTCCATACTACTTTCCACAGTGGTTTTACAAGTCTACACTCCCACCAACAGTGAAGAAGGGGAAATTTGAATTTAATGTATATATGAATAGTGGCCCCTCCTGCCCCTTCTATTCTGCCTGTCTGTGTGCCAGCCTTGTGAACAAGCACAATGCGGGTTCATCTGACTTACCAAATGCTGGTGTGTGTATCCCATCTGGGCCTTGGTGAGTGGCTGAGGGTGTGGCTGTCTGGCCCCGTGTGTTTGCCCCCACTACCACTGGTGCCTTGGTGGATCCCTGGGGTTCCTCTGCCTGGGGAGGTCCAGGACGCATGCATGTACCCTAGCCCTGTTGGAAAAACAGTATTTTAAAAATATTTTTGCTGTTTTGGAAAAAAATTGTAGTATCAGATTTCTGCTTCTGCTTTGGATTCTCAATCCCCTTTAGTAATGTCTAAAGATATTTAGAAAAAGAAAAATATTGCTTATATCCACCCAAATGTTTACCATTTTTGGTTACCTTTGTGGTTTTGGGCAGCGTTAAGTTTTCACCTGAAAGAATTTTTCCTTTGCTTAAAGAATTTGTATTCATCAAAATGGTTTTGTTCTATTCTCTTTAAAATAAAAATAAATAAATACTAAAAAAAAATGAATTTGTATTCATAATTCCTATATTGAGTAAGTATTCATGATGAATATAATCATTTATTGTTTATCTCTACCACATACACTTTCAGTTTTGAAAGAAATTTATTGTATGTTTTCCAGTTTTGAAATTCTAAATTAATGGGTTTTCTTTTATTTTTCTGTCAGTGACCTAAAGTTGCACACACACTTTGCATAAATTCTGATATGAACTTTACTCTCCTTTTTATTCATTTATAGAAAAATCCTTTTTTAAATTTCTAGTTGTTCTGATATTTTCTCTTTTAATGGTTATGTGGTGTTCTTTATGTATATACTACTTGTTTCATTCAGCTTCTTAGATTTCTCCATTTATATTTCCATAATACTTGTCCACTTTTCAAGTAGTTTTACATGTTCTTTTTTATGATTCCATTTACACATATATTAAATTGTTATATTGTCCTAAAATCACTCTCTGTTCATTTTTTAATATTTTTGCTACATTTTTATAGGTTATTACATATGTCAACACTTCATTATTATTTTGCTGCTGCTGTTAATTACACTAGGAACATTTTAAAATCTCATATATTGTATTTTTCATCTTTAGTACTCTTGTTCATTTCATTTTGGTGTCTTTTCTTTTCCCCTCACAAATTTGGTGCTTTTAACTATTTTCCTGATTTGAATAATTGACTCACAGGACTGTGAGAGCTGGCAAATCTGAAATCTGTAGGGTAGGCAAGCAGGTTTGAAATAAACAATTATGTCTTGAAGTAAAATCCTTCTTTAGGAAACTGCTCTTGAATTTTTCAGTTGAGTAAAGGAGATCCATGTGTGATCCAGGTATTCCCCTTAACTTAAAGTCAGCTGATTGTAAATATTAATCACATATACAAAATACACTCATAGCAATAATTAGACTGGTGTTGGTCAAACAACTAGGCACCCTCGCCTTCAAAAGTTTTCCCAGGAAATTAATCATCACAGGCACTGTCCTCTACATTTTCCCTTTTCCTTCGTGCTATAAGAATTTCTTGCAGACAGCAAAGTGATGGAGTTGTCAAGCCCACTTTGTTTCGCCCTCTGTCAGGGATTACTGCGTTCCCTGTGTTTCAACATCTAAAAACAGTTATTTCATACGTCTTTTCTGCTTATTTACTGTTTAAAGTGGGTTAATATCTTTTATATATTAATTTTTCATTTTTACTTCAGCGAGTTTCCAATATTTTAAAACTGAATCAAGAAAGCAGAAGCTAGAGATGTAAATAATCATATAAATTCTATAATTTAGAATAACTTGATAAATAAACATATTTAAATGATTCTATAGAGACAAAGCTAAGAATCTGTTCGAAATTAGAAAACTGAGACTGTTTTAATTAAATAATACATCTCAGCAGCAGAAAGAGGGGAAGATGGTAAAAATCTTTATAAAAGGGGCTTTATGCTGACACTATTTAAATGTCCTGAATGACCATAAAATATTTTAGGTACAAGATCTGAGTACATTCCTATGGGAGAATAAGAAAAAGAATTAAGCAAGTCATTGCACTTTCTCAATGAGATTAAAAAGTGATCTGAAAATTGATGAATAGTATTATGCTTTCTGCAAGGAAGGAAAACATAGTATTTTAACAGGAAAAGAATATCCACCAAATGGTTTTATTTCACATTCATAACTTCACTGGCATGCAATCTCTAAGAGCAGTTATTGATGCATGTATGATCTAGTAAATATTTTCTTTACAGTCAGATTAAACCTCTGATATGCAGAATACAAAACAGTTCCTGGCACAAGAATGGTAAATATACATATGATCAATATGCTTGATAAATGTTTTTGTCCTCTTATCTGTGGACTTCCATTACAATGTTAGGAAATTTCCAGTTAGTTAGAGATTATTTCATGAACTATTATGTGAATTTCAATAGGTGCTCTAATGGTGCTGTTGCCTGTCAACTATATGTAAAACAGAAAAAGGGCTCATATGCAAATAAGAAGTATATTCAGATATATATTGAACATTATTCACAGAGAACAGTTCTTATACTCCCATTTTATTGTTTCTGTTATATTAGAATCTTAAATAATTGCTTTAAGAACAAACTGTCTCTCTTGTGGCTTGTGCAGAGAAAGCATATGACTCTTTAGAATTTCTGTGGATGTACAATTATTCTACAAGAGAAAGGGTACCCTTTTAAAGTAAGGTTAAAAGATGTTCAACATCATGACAGCAGAAACATTTTCTTACCTACCTGATAGTATTTCTAAAGATCATTTTAATTATTTTAAGTGGATTCCTCAAAGATATATTCATACCTCAAAAATATATTCAGTGTCTTGAATGTGGTGTTTAGCTCAAATATCATAATTTTGATATTCAAGAGTTCTTATTAAAGAAAACTATGCTGAAAATCATTTGTTAGCTGAATTTATATTTCTCACAGCACAGAAAGATTTCTGTTTATGGAGAAAGACAGCAAAGAAATATGTGGAGTATTTTAGTAAATATTCAAAAGTCATAAGAAAACAAAAATGATGGTTTACTGAGATGAATAAAATGAGGGAGAGTTAGGAATGCAATTCCTACTATTAAAATTGAAATGAGGTCAACCACATTTGTTAAATATGAAATGGGTCAACCACAGTTGTTAAATATCATAAAATAAAATAACTCACCATTTAAAAAAGCTAAAATTTCTTTTCACTGAGTAACATGCCTTACTTTCTCATTTTTGTTCAATTTTGAAAATTAAGAACTAACAAGTACATGTTTCATTATGATGCCACATAATGAGGAAGTAAGATTTTTTAATTTATTGTAAAATTAAAGAAATAAGATAGGTGACTAACAACTCAAGTAACCTTATTTATAAACATGAATCTTTCATCATATTGAATCTTTCTACTTTATAAATATTGTATTAAAATCTATGAATAATGGCATAGAATTAGATTTCTAAGTGTCATAATTTATGAACCAGTAAACTTCCAAAGAAAAATGATACAAAGCACTACTACTTGAAAAATCCCAGAGAAAGGGTCAGAAAGGAAAAGCCATTTGATCTTCTTCAAATTTTTCTTACTATAGTTGGCTTCAAAGACATATACAATAACAAATATAGGCCATTTCTGAAGTCTTACAAACTTATCAATATGTAAGGTAAATAACTATTCTTTGTACATTGGTATGCCCAATCTTTTTCTTCCTCTGAGCACAAATTTTCAGTTTAAATAGATATTTTGCTGCATCCAATTTCTGTAATCGTGTGACTTAAACAACTGAAATTGAAAATTATAATAAATCAACAGTTCAGAAGTTTCAAAAATAATTATGTATAACAACGTTTTCCAAGTAAATAATTTAATTTTCTTTTATTTTATAAATGTCGTGAGAGCTTTCCCTCTCAGTACTAATTGTTAGTTTGTGTACATTATCAGTCTAAATGTGATGCATTGCTTAAATATATTTTTAATGTTTCATAGAGTCAAAATTCTTCCTTTTCATGTTATAACCTTAAGGTTCAAAAATGTTTAAAAATAAGCTTTCAATAATAATTATAGATGTGATGCAGCTTGACTTTTAGCAATGACAATGCTTTATGTTTCTATTCTTCCCAGGTAACAAGTCAGGTATGAATTTCTATGTGTTGCTTGCTGATGATTTCTCTGAACAGAGAATCAAATTATTTTAATAAGAACAATTTTACGAAACTTGTTAACAGTTCCTGTTTGGAAATAAATTAGTGTTATAATCCTTGATTAGATTTGGAATGAATGTCAAATTTCTGGTTTGGGTTTTTTTTTTTTTTTACTCTTTTGTGAAAACATGTTAGTATTTAGCAAAAAATAAAGAAATGATACTGTACACAGGAGACCTCTACCAAGGCAAGTTAAGTTAAATCAAAATAGTGAATGTAGAAGAAACTGCCAGCAGCAAAACATCAGTAATAACTCAAATTTATGCCATTCCATTTGAATAATGGTATACTGCCAATAAAGAGTTTGAAACCACTCAGAAAAATGACTCATAATATCCTCCCAGAAACAGTAATGAGAAAATTCTCTGAGTAGAAAATTGTGGTTATTTAAATAGTCATCAGCTTATAAAACATGAAAATGAATGAAATGAATACAAATTTACATAAATGAACCAGTGAAACAAATCTATGTCTTATGCATGTGGACAATGAGCATGGTGGCAAGTTACATACGGCAAGAATCAAAAGCTAACACCTGTAAACTACTAATTAAAAGTAAAGACAAAAATAAAACATTCTTCCCTAAAATTTCTATCAATGACTCTTCACTGAAAAATTTCTTAAAGAGAAAATAAAAGTATTTTGAAAAGAAGACACTCAAAAAAAAGAAGAGATTCAATCTAAGGTTAAACAAAAAGAAAATCAGGAAATCATCAGGAAGTTATCTGAAAAGTGTTGCAAAGTCTAAATGTTTTATTTTTAAAAAACTCACAAGAAGGTCTGAAAGAAAAATCTTGCACAAAATAAAATTGGAAACATAGGGAGACAAATAGAGATCATATCCGAAAATTACAGGTTCAACCCGGGGGTCTTAGAAATTGAAAATAGATACAAGTCAGAAAAGAAAATGCACGCTATACAGCAAAAATTTGTCAACACTAGTAATCATTTGGAGTCCAAATTGAGACTTCCAAGCATTTAGTTTTAGAAGAAGGAAAGGCAGAAGGGTGAGAAGAAAGGGATGAAAAAAAGGAATCAAGGTGTGTTATGCACAAGTACCAATTCCCCCTAAAGAATATAATCATTATGTATTGCAAAGATATACTAATAGAAATAAAAATTAAAATTCAAGATAAAAAATGAAAGAGCTACACCAAGATTTCCCTTATGAAATTTTAAAACACAGGGAGAAAACAACCTAAATATTTTAATTTTATATCACCATACTTGAAATGTTTTCGTCTTGCTAGGTGTACTCCAGTATAATATAAAGAAAAGTTAAGCTTCATTTAAAATAATCTGCAATAGACTATTTTTAACTAAAAAAAAAATTGCCCCTGCATACTGACATTTCACATTCCATGGAATATTTCAAATAATGAGCCTAATCAGTGAAATGCATGTATAAATAAATACATACATACATACACATCTGTTTTCATTTGCTTTATATGATAAATACATATATAATATATAAATCTTTCCCAGATTTCTAATTAAATCTGTTCATGAACTGTTACATAACTTTTACAAGACTTTATCTACCTTTTATGCGTATTTGTTTGCCAGAATATCCTGATTCCATATATTTTTATACCACAGTTTGGAAACACTAAGAGTTCAGACACAGTAGTCTCTGTCAGGCAGGTGCTTTCTTATAAATTCCATAACCTGGACACAGTCAAGGCCACAAATATATTAACTATACTTAGAAAACATAAGCAAACATCAGCAAAGTCACTGAGAAGCACCCTAATGCAAGGAAGAATATTCGTATATTTATTTGGCAAAAAAAATTCCACCTGCCCTGAACATTTTATTCACCTATTATTATCCTTCCCATCAGATGCACTATTATCTATACAGTTGGTAAAATTGAAAAGCTGCAAAAATCAAAACACCTTGTTTCTTGATTTTTTAAACTAAGTTTTCCTTTACCGGTAAATTTACAAGCAAAATCTAATGACACCTTATCTATGGAAAAGTGCGTTGTTATCTAACCTCTCTGTGGTCAGTCAGCTAGGAGTGCACCTGTGCTAGATTCAGATGGGAATTATGAATTGGTAAAGTGCAGCTCTGCTAGCAGTCCTAATGTCACCAGGTGACACCAGGTAATGCTGGATGCCAAGAGTTGAAACAGCTAGTGGTTTTTCATTGCCGCACAGGTTGACTGTACCACGTACTGGTCTCTACTGTTGGTCTTCATGGACTTTAGTCTCTGCAGAGTGCTACAATGGTAAGTATTTAATTGCTCTTACTGTTGAAATAACTGCCTTGTCCACACTATTCAGGGAAAATGTCCCAAGTCCATTTACAAAACTTCTGGAGCCCACACTAGCTGACAAATAAATCGCAAGCAAGTCTACAGGACTACCAAAGCAAGCATGTATTTTAACAGGTCTGTGCTGCAGCACAAGAAGGATAGAACACTGGAAACGGCCCTCTTAGTGTAACTAGAGAAGTGGCTGGGGAGTGATGCTTATTTAGCAGCTGCAGTCCTTTGGCAGTGAAAGCAAGCGTTGATACCTTCCATCCTCAGCAAGGCCCTTTATGTAGGTTGGGGATGTTAGCAATGGGCCCAGATTCCTGCTTCCCTAATTGTAGCCAAGCCACGATGGCCCCTCACACCCCCAAAAAGGCAAGAGTAGCTCCTGAAGTGAAGGCAATGGGCAGGAATGCTGCACTGACAGTCGACTGCACTCATGTTAGAGTGGAGGAAAGCAGCAGCTTGATAGCCAGGCAGGATGCTGTAGCTAGTCATTCCAGTGTACTGGGAGTGTAAGGGGGAGCAAAGGGACAGGACCGGCTGAGGAGCACAAGTGCCTTGCCAAGCCATATCCCTCCGCAGGCCAGCATGGCAAAACTCTCGGGAGTCAGGCACTTCTCACCTATCTCATCCGTACCTGCTTTTATTTGGGTTATCTGGAATTCATTTCTCATAAAGCACTCAACATGTTGATTTTATATGTTAAGGTCATATTACACCCCCACTCCAATCAAAACTTTCAAATAGGTGATTTCTTCATAGAAAATAAACATTAAAACTTTTTTTGTACAGTCTTGACTAAAATTTTTGAAGACTGTCATGTCTAAATTACTTAATGGTCCCAATTTTACTGGCTGTATTTCAAATGTACATGAATCTTTTTCAGTTTCTTGAATATTTTTAAATTTATGTTTACAACAGAATATTTTTAAAAAGAGGTCCCATTTTGTAATCTCATTTGCCATATAAGAACTGTATTTCTTCTACAAATTTATTCACAACTTGTCAGGGTTTTGCTAGTATTTATTGTCATCTCTTTTAGTATGTATGTAGAGGTATCTCATGTTTTAGTTTATATTTCCTAAATATTAATGATTTCATTTATTTTAAAATTGTTATTCATTTTTTTTGTTCAAATCTGTAGCCCACTTATAGGATTTGTTTCTTGTTTTTTATGGCGTTGCGTTTTTCATGCATTGTAGAAAAAGATCCCACATTAGAGGAGAACAAATATGAAAATCAGAAGTTTAATGCAGGAGTCTCAGAAAGAGAAAGCAAATGAAGAAAAGCTATGATACAAATTCTTTGCTTCCAAATCTGTGTTTTAAAAATATTTTTCCAGTGTTTATCTTGGCTTTTCAATTTCTTACCAGTATATTTCAAAGAGAAAATAAATAATATTGTTGAAATGCTGCGCATCTGTGTTTTAGAAAATAGGTTGTCCTTTTGACATCTTGTCTCAGCGATCTCTACTAAACTTCACAAATGTTTCTCTACTTCTGTTTGGAAGCAGTGTTTCCAAGCAACAACAGTTTAAAAGAATGGAAGGCTGTCTGGAAAATGTTGCATCACAATGTTACCAAAAAATATTTGAAGCCTAGAGAGCACAAGTGTCCAGTTGTGTGACAGGTGAATCAACAGTGGAGGATGGGATGTAATTCATTTACCAAAGCTATAACAACTCGTCAGTGAGACTCAGACTGGTGTCCTTTATGGGTAGGCACTTACATTTTCTGGAAATGAAAAAAGAGTTTCATGGATAAAATAATGAAATTCTTAAAAGTTTGGTCACTTTAGCTCAAACTGATAAAAGCCATCTAAGAGAAATCAACAGCCAGTATCACATTAAATGGTCAAAACCTGAAAGCTTTCACTCTAAAATCGGGAACAAGACAAGGATGTCCATTATCACCACTCCTATTCAATATAGTGCTGGAAACATTAGCCGGAGCAATTAGACAAGAGACAGAAATAAAAGGAATAAGAATAGGAAAGGAAGAAGTTAAATTATCACTATTTGCAGATGACATGATACTCTACATAGAAGACCTGCAAAACTCCATAGAAAGACTTCTGGATGTCATAACCAAATTCAGTAATGTAGCTGGATATTCAGAACCAAATTCAGTAATGTAGTCAATACTCGGAAATCAATAGCATTCCTGTACACAAACAACAATCTCACTGAGGGAGAAATAAGAGAAACCACAACCTTCACAATAGCATCCAAAAAAAAGAAATACTTAGGAATCAACTTAACAAAGGAAGCAAAAGATCTATTCAATGAAAATTACAGTACTCTGAAAAAAGAAATCGAAGAGGATCTCAGAAAATGGAAAGACATTCTGTGTTCATGGACAGGAAGGACAAACATTGTGAAAATGGCCATTCTCCCAAAATTACTATACAGATTTAATGCAATTCCCATCAAAATGCCATTAGCATACCTCACAGATCTAGAGAAATCATTCTTAAAATTCATCTGAATCCAGAAGAGACTTAGAATAGCAAAGGCAATTCTGGGCAACAAAGGCAGGGCAGGAGGCATCACAATCCCTGACTTGAAATTATACTACAAAGCTACTGTAATAAAATCAGCATGGTACTGGAATCAAAACAGACCTGAGGATCAATGGAATAGATTAGAAGATACACCCCCAACTACAAACACACTCAGCCACCTTATCTTTGACAAAGGGGCCAAACATGTTCACTGGAAGAAAGATAGCTTCTTCAATAAATGGTGCTGGAAAAACTGGCTTGCCATATGCCAAAAACTAAAAATAGACCCAAGCCTATCACCATACACTAAACTAAAGTCAAAATGGTTCAAAGATCTAAACATTAAAACAGAAACACTAAATCTGCTGGAAAACAAATTAGGTAGGAACCTTGAAGACATAGGGGTAGATGGAGAATTCATGAACAAAAGTCAAACTGCACAGGAAACACCTCCTAGAATCAACAACTGGGATCTTGTCTTATTAAAAGTTTTTGCACATCGAAATCTCCAACGGAGTGAAAAGAAAACCTACGAATTGGGAAACAATTTTAGTCAACTGCGCTTCAGACAAAGGTGTTCTATCTAGAACATATAAAGAATTAAAAAAAAATCAGGCCCTCAAAATTCAAAGACCCAATCCAAGAATGGGCATCTGAGATGAAAACGCACTTCTCAGCTGAAGAAATATGAATGACAAATAAATACATGAAAAAATGTTCAGCATCATTGGTCATTAGAGAAATGTAAATTAAAACAACTCTGAGATTCCATCTCACTCCAGAAAGAATGGCCAGGATCAAGAAAACCACCAACAACAAATGCTGCAGAGGTTGCGGGGAAAAAGGAACGCTGCTCCACTGTTGGTGGGAGTGTAGACTGGTGCAACCACTGTGGAAATCAGTCTGGAGGTTCCTCAGAAAGCTAGGATTGGAAGTCCCATTTGATCCAACTATTCTGCTTCTGGGCATATTCCCTGAGGAAGTGAAATCATCATACCACAGTGATATATGTGCACCCATGTTTATAGCAGCACAATTTGTAATAGCCAAATCTTGGAAACAACCCAAATGCCCATCAATTGAGGAATGGATAAAAAAGATGCAGCACTTTTATACAATGGAGTACTATTCAGCTATAAAGAAGGATCACATTGAGGCTTTTATAGGTAAATGGATGCAACTTGAGACCATACTCATAAGTGAAATAAACCAAACTCACATGTGTAAACACCACCTCGTCTCCCTAGTGTAAGACACTGAAAGACTCAATAAGATACAAAATTCCCGATAAACATGGGGAAAAGATTCTGAAGCCCAATGGTGCTTTTATTCTTTGAATTGATTGGTTTAAGTGTGTTTTCTACTATTTGATTGCAATATGTGAGAAGATAGGAACAGCTCTTTTGAAGAAAACAGGGGACATTAAGGTAGCCGTTGTTGGTTTTTTGTTGTCTGATTGAAGGCCTGTAATGCTTTCACTCTTTTGTTCTACCTGGTTTTATTTTATTTTGTTTTGTTTGAGTTTATTGTGTGTGAATGTATGAACAACCATTTTGAAGAAGGCAAGAGACACTAAGGTAAAGGAAAAAAAAGTATGGCCAAGGTATACATCAACCATATTTAATTAACTCATGTGAGTTGTATTTTAAGCATTGTGGTAGTTTGAAGCCAGTCTATTCAAGATTAAGAAGAGTTGAAAATAGGTTTAAAAATGAAGGTGCATGGTAGTATTCATGCATATGACCATCCCTTAAATAGTTGCATTTATGGTAGAATGGGGCTTCTTTGTTCTATGTTGCTTTTAGAACATCAAACTTGTTTTATTAAACTCATATACATTGGGCATTTTAAAATTTCAGTTTATTCACCCACCAAAGTTTTATCTTTGAAGCCACCCCCATCTTACTTAGAAACTCCTTTTCACCATAATTATAATGATTAATATGATTTAGAAGAAAACCAAATTAGAATAAAGTATGACTGGTTATGATATCTGTATTATATATGCAATATTTCAAAATATTTCCTCTAAAACATGAGTTTTTGTTATATTATGTCCCTAAATCATTAGTTTTAAAATTTAGTAATTTCTTAAAATCCTGCATATGTAAAAATTAATTCCACATTAGCAATTTCAAATTTTACCCATGTTTAATAAAAATAGCCTACTGTATGAATCTAAATAAATTTTGCTATTCTAGTTAAATGTGGCAAAGACCTATGTACAGAGTCAAAGCCTTAACAAATGTAAGGATCATTAACCTTCATGTAGGCAGTGAATTTGGTTATGCTTGGGAAACCTTTTATTTCTTAGTCATCCTCACTGCAATTCTCTATATAATTGATGAAAAAGAATAACAAAAGATAAAACCATGGCACTACAGAAAATTTCCAATGAAGTGTGTCTTTATTATAGAGTTTTAAGATTTCTTTTCAATCAAGTTCTTTTAGTATCTTTCATGGTTATTCATGGACAATAAAGGGAACATTTCAGAACATTTCATTAATATTTATGAATTTTTTTCACATGGCTAGTTACAAACCAAAGTATTTTGATTTGTTAAACAAGAAAAGATATAGCTATAAATTGTGTACTGGTCATTTTATTTTGCCAAAATGAAATAAATCAATGACTTAAAAGTGAATGATGTGCTCAAATCATAGTGATTCTCCTTATTCTCTTGGTTGAACTGAAAAGATTATTAACACTACATAGTTACAAGGCTACTTATGTATTATATACACATTCAGAAATCGATCCATTCTTTTTACATCTGAGCTCCTGTTCCTTCATATTCTGTGACCTTAAAGCTGTTGTATGTTTTCAGAATAATTATTAATGTTCTTTATCTGTGGGAAAAATCTATTATTATCATGCTGTTACCATGATAAATTGTTCATCTTCAATTATGATTAGAAACTTATGATCAGCCATGTATTATGTATGCTATGAGCTACCTCAAGAAAAGAAAAGCCTAAGAAGATATTTTTTTGGATTCTACAACTTAATTTTTAAGCAGAGATTGTGAAGTATTTTAACAGCAAAAGCATAACAGGCACGATGATGCGCAGTGGTGATACCATTTACTTGGGACACCAAGATGCGAAGATGGTTGACCCTAGGAGTTTGATACCATCTGAGGAACAGAGTGGAAATTCTCAAAAAAAAAAAAAAAAAAACAAACCAGTAAAATACATGCACACTACTCAATACAAATAAACAATGAAACTATTAAAGCAAAGTTAAGGACTTAAAAATGAATGTATTTGTTGGATGAAAATTTTAGTGGTAGGAGGCTTTAAAAGAGTTTTAACATAAAATATTTAAATTCTTCTGACTTATCACCGTGAATTATATAGATACAATTTGAACATTATACCCTTTGTAAAATGAATAGTAACACCCATAAAGACATTTTCAGTTCATTAGAACTGAATCTTTTTTTGTAATAGCCAAAGTAATAACTACATCAGGCAATTTCACCAGTGGATGCTAACACTAATGGGCAAAAGTTGGGAAAATGGAATATTCTATGACCTCAAAGCATCGCTGCACATGTTAATTATATAGAAGAAACTTGTATTTACAGGGGAGAGATTTGATGGTGCAGTCTTAACTAAGTGTTCAAGTTTGGCATCACTTCTGTGTTGCGATGTAGCAGAAGGAACATGTCATTTCTGTGGGAGTCTTTCTGAGGGTTATTGGCCTCAATTTTGTTAAATGGAAATTGGTGAATACAGAATTGTAATTCTAAAGAAAGAAAGGTGGAGTTTTCTCATAAGACATAAAGAGATAGGTCTTTTTGAGAAGATTTTGCATACCACCAAAAGCAGTGAGATATTTTAAATGTATTCTAAATTAAAACAAAGCAAAGCAATGATGGACATTTGAAAAATATTGTAGAAAATTTGAATGCAGTCCAAATGTTAGGTGATGAAATTGAAATGATGCTAATTTCCTTGGACATTACAAGGTGATCTATTCACTTAACAAAATATAATTTTACTGGGGAAACATTGGATATGGTCAAAGGATTCCTGAGTATTTATTGTATTCTTTGTACTGTGGGTTTTATTTTTTTTAAATAATTCAATTTCTGAGAAAAAGAAATTTTGTCATTAGTTATTAGTATAAATTATCTTCTAAACTAATTTTTGAACATATGCCATGTATCAGATAATGTAACAATGAAGTTATGAAAATGATCAAGATGATATCATTACTTACGTTGGGATCTTGAGGAAACAGAACTTATTTTGTGGAGAATATTTTGATCTATAGAAGCAACCAACCATTTGTTTATCCTAAGGTAAGGGACACAGGAAAAACCACACAGAATAAAATGTAAAAAATAATAAGAGGGAAAAAATTGCAGGTTTTATTTAACTTTAAAATCTCCACCAAGAGAGACTTTTTAAAAAGAAAATTAGTTTTCACATACAAAAATATACTCTGCACTAAAGATAAGACCAAAAGCTAAACTAGAGGATAGTAATATTTATTCTCAGAGTAGGAGGAATCAAGTTTCTTAACATGGAATGAAAAAGTGTGACCATATAAGACTTCTTTGTTAATGCTGGCATTATAAAATTTGCAAACAATATTCATTGTTGCCTTTTAACTCACTTATTCCACTTCTATTATCTGCTGTTAGAAACGCATTCATGAATGTATTCTACTACTACACTCACATATATTCAAAATGCCTTACATTCACAGGTATTTTCACAGCATCATTTGTAATATCAAATGATCAGAAACATCCTAGTGTCCCCAGTAGGAGTCTGGTTAAATGAGTTCTGTTGTATTCATTTAGAAGAATATGCTGTTCTTAAAATGTACTTTTTTTTTTGATATGGAACAATGTCAGAATATAGATATATGCTAAAAGTCAAGTACACACGTATACTGTAATCTATGTTGTGATAGTTAACAATATATGTAAATGTGGAGCTAGATATGCTACTTCTATAGTCATGCATACACACATATATATGCGTGTTCAAACTTAGATCTTATATGTGCATGTCAAATTTCTTTCAAACTATTTAAAAATTTGGCAATAATGGTTACTCTGTAGAGAAAAAATACAACCACTGGGAAACAGAAGTAAAAGAGTAAAATTTTGCATTGGATTTTTTTATATAGAGAAAATGAGCATATTAAAAAGGCAAGTACAAGCATCAAGAAAACAGATGACATAGAATGCTCAAAAACTTGAAATTTTTTGAATCAAGTGAGCAATTAGACAGTATCTGCCTGGTAAGTACAAGGTCCTGAGCTTGATTCCTGGTATGAAAAAATAATTTGATATCCAAACCAAACAAATGCCCAATTCGAAGACAGATTTAAGGGAGTAAGTGACAACAGTGACACTGAGAAAAAAGGGCATGAAATAAAGAAACAGGTCACACTGTTAATTTAAGGAAATCTGTGCTTACTCTTTCTCTTTTCATGTTTTTTGTTTTGTTTTTCCTCATCAACTTCTACTTTGTATTTGAAAAATGCTCACTTGAACATCTTATAAAATTTTATAATCCTGCACTACTGTTTTGTCACATTAAAATAATTTATATAAGTACATTTTTATTACAAAATGCTATTCTTAGTATCATGAATAAAAGGTATTATTAAAGTCTTGAACAACAGAAATCATATAATTCCCCTAAACAAACCCATATATCTTCAGCAGTGCTATTTGAGACTGATTCCTTCCTAGGGATTCTGCAGAGCAGATCCATTCTTTCAGTTACTGTATTTGTTCCCAAGTTTCCAACTCAGAAACTTTTCTAGGTCTGTTCTGTCTGTTGTGCCTTCTATAACCTTGAGGAACCCAAGAAAATGTGATTGACTACACCCAGAGCACTGCCCCACAGAACTGCATCAGGTCCTGTCTTCCCCAAAGGATGATGACGGTTACTAGAGTTTTTCAGTCAATTTTATTGTTTTCTTGTCTCCCTTTCCCAACCCAACACTCAATTATAACGTCGTTTCCAAATGATTCACTGAATAAAAGGAGTTATAACATGCATAGAATCAAACTCCTTCCAGATTCTTTCCTAGTGCTCTTGGGTTTCTGCCTGCAAGAGACTGAAATGGTTCATCTTCTACAGGAATAGTTTTCTAACGTCTGACCTTCCTGCCAGTTTTCAGCACAATACTGTATGTTATTTTTCAGAATTGTTGTATAATTACAGTATTTATTTGCTTTCTTAGATTAATGTTTCTAATGTGTCTTCCTCAAGCATTTGTGCATTTGGCCTTTGGAGTAATTATTATTTTCTGCCTTCCTTTCTTTTCACTTTCATGATGCTCAAGTTGTCTCCTAAGATCTGCAACTGAATGGCAGATTGGCACACATGGCTCTAACTCTGATCCTGTGGTTTTCCTGCAGTGAACGCTGCTGGTCCAAGACTGATTCTTGTTTGACTCCCACTGGCTGACTCTTTGATATTTCAGGCATATGGAGTACATAAAAGGACTGTGTCACCAAGATGTCAAAAAAACCTGTGATGCTACTGTATTTTTTTCTCTCTGCTCTCATTAATGGTCCTTTTCATGCAGGATCCAAGCTCTTATTCACATACATCTCCTAAAGGTATTTTCTAGAATGAAGGGGAAGAGAAATGACAGCAAGAGTGGGAATAAAGAAAGCAGACTCCACTGCTAAGAGTAGTGCTGCCTGCTGACATCAGCAAGCTGTTTGCTTACATGGATGTTCCCTCCAGACATTCGGTTTCATCTGCCTGGACAGCATCCAGGTCATTTGCATTCTTAACAAAGATCTCAGGAGCTTCTGATGCACACTGACCACTGATCACAATTGGAAAGTCACTGCATTTGAATGTTAACTGTCAATTTATGAACCTGGAGGCAGGCAGGATACAACCCTGGATGGCCCTGCATTGGTGGTTGAATCTGCTGGGTTTTTGTTGTCATGAAGTTGTACGAGGAAGTCATAATTTATGAGTTTCAAACTCTGTATATCAAATATAAAATTTTTTCTGTTAGCTATTACTATATTTAGTCAAACTTTCATTTTAAAACAAACATTTCTATTTGGAAGGAGAGGGCAGTTAGTCTAGAAGTTTTAGTGCGGCTCTGGATCTTTATCATATAACTAATAGGATATAGAGATCGTCCGTGATTGAGGGCTGGTGTACATATCATGTTTATGGATGAATTGCTATGATATACCTTTTCCAAGCTGCTCTAGAAGAGAAAATATGGGGTACACCCTACTTGACAATAAAAAGATTGATGTCCTTCACATTCATGCATGCAAATACAAATTTCTTAAGTTGTTTTTTGATAATCAGAGAAAAGAAGCATGCATAATGTACAACAGGTCTATTAGAGAAATTTCGGCCCACAGACTAACATACCAGAGTGAAAAATTACAGCTGATGTAAATTAGTGCTCCCACACAGAATATAGCATAGGAAATAAGATTCCTGAGACAAAAGGAGAGGAAAATAATACCTTTTGGCCTTATTATTATCATGCCACAAAATGAACCACCTGCTTGTCTCTGAGCTCTGACTAAGTATCTTGATAACATGACATCTTGCAGGTAACCCGAGTATTTTGAGAAAATGCTGAAAGTACATGGCAAGAGATTGTCGACGATATTTACTTTTTAAGAATAGACTGTTTTGAAGAAAAGTCAAGGGCCGAAAAGGTTTTTTTATGATAAGATGGCAATGATTATGGGCATAAGATAAACACTTTTATTAAATCATATATGCCAATGAAGGTTGTGATTGGCTTCCAACAAAATAGCACGAGTCTGCTTTTGTTAAAGGTAATGAGGTGTAGTCATTTGAAAAATGTCCTCCTTATAAATACCTATAAAATGCAAACTAGACTAACTCTACAGCGTTTTGTTCATAAATAGTGAAAGGCATCTTACTCTGACATACTTCAAAAACAAATTATTCAAAGTATAGCAGGTGTTGTGGAAGGGAGAAACAGAGGAAGTGTGGATTTGGTTTTTTTCCAAGTCACCTTCAGGAGTACCCAGATCTTCTGAAAGTGGTTTATCAGTACCCATTTGAATATTTTAATTATACACTTCAAAAAATACTTCAGAGTCATTTGATTAAAAGTGTAATTTGTGCATTACACTTTAGTACTTAAATCAACTATGAAATAGCATTTTAAATTAAAATCCAATATACTTTGCATTCATTTTGTTTCAAGAAAATTGAAACTAAGTATAACTCTCAAATTAAAGGAGACTGGGAAAACTAACAATAAGTTTTTAGAATATAATACATTATCATCTGTGAAAACCTATATCCTCGTGTTCAAGAAAAACTGTCAAATATGGAAAACAGAAGATACAGGACAGGATGGAGGTAGAAATATATCTTTTGAGAATTTTGAGGAATGTATTTCCAGGATAATATGTGCAACTCAATTGTCTACCCTTTTTGGTAAAGTCTCTTCTTTTAGACTACTGACAAAACAGATTGATTCTCTATGTGAATCCTCCTCAGTCCATAAATTTGAGTGTTCCTCTAACATTTAAATCCATACTTTCCACTCTCTTTGCTAATCAATAGCTAGTTCATGGGAATTTTACCCATGTTTGAAATAATGCTGTTATAATTTTAACCCAATCAGTGGAATGATGTAAGGAGACTATGCTTCCTTTGTTGACTTGTCCCTTGATTTCACTTAAATTCACTATTGAATAACAGTATTTATAACACACTTTAGAGATACTGCTGATTTCTTAGTTCCTTTGAAAATGTCAATGACTTTCTACAATTGCTATGAAAACATACACTACATCCAGCTCTACCTAAAATTTATCTCTTTCCTTTTTACTTTGCTAATACTATTAACAGACACATAAATTTTTGTGAATATATCAAAAATATATTATATTTTATTATGTGAAGTGAAATATTCCTTAACATTGTTGCATATTTTATTGTTTGACTTAAATTTTATTATTTTTTAGAATTTGAGTTGTTCTTATATTTTGAATATATAATCTTTGTCTTTAGCTATTTATAAATGTGTGTTCATGTGTATAATATATATGTGTATACTATAAATATGAACACACATATGCACACACACATATACACATATACTACCAAACTATAGAATACACAGAAAAAGATATTCCCCAAAAGAATAATTAAGTTACTTTGGGAATAGAAGACTATTGTAGAGACAGTAAGTGTTTCTTAGTAGATTATGAACATGTTCAAAGAGGTTGAAATGAGGGGAAGCTTTTATTAATAAAAGGGAAAAAAAGGAACAAAAGGTGAAAAAGAGGGAGACAGTGAGAAATGCACCTCAGTGACTTGAAGGCAAATTCATTGGTTTTATGTTCTGAAAACAAGAATTGGAGTCCAGTTACTGGACTTTCAACAATTACTGGGCAAGTACATATTCTGTATTTGTGGAAAGCACCTTATCTAAGTTGCTGCAGTATTCAAGAATGTTAAAGAAAAATTTTGTTACAGAAGCAAATGTGGCAGGCCTGGAAAGCATGGGGTGTGTATAGAATGAAAAAAAAATTTATGGAGATTTTAGAAAGTCTGTTAACAGGTCATCCTTAGTGTACTTGTGAGGTCTTCACAGCTGAAAGCTGAATGTCAGAATGTGTGGGGGTTTTTGCCACTATGTATTCAATGCAAAATTTTAGTTTCTATATTTTACCAAAAATCCTGTCAATGTTATCCTGACATTTTATATTAACAATAGGAGTCCATGCTCCCCACCAAGAAGTACATTGGGTTTATGGAAATGCCAGCAATCTTTACAGTCATAGAGTCAAGTAATGACATTCTTTTGTTGAATTCACCAATAAAACCAGAGTAAGTAAGAAAAAAAAGGAAAACTGTGAATCAGCACCTATCTTGGAGAAGTATGTGTGTGGATGAAGGCACTACCACATGCACATAAACACACACACACACACACACACACACACACAATCTTGTATCAGTCGCATGCTTTTTTATTTCTTAAGATTTCTTTCGGAGAACAGAACTTTTTGATTTCATAGTTATCAATTTCATCACTTATTTTCCAGACTGTTTTATGAGTCTTTTATTTTTAAACAATTCTCACTTTCATAATTCTTATAAATTTCCCCAATATTACTCTCAAAGTTTTTAAATGTTGTCTTTCACATTTAAACTGCAGTCCATTTAGCATTGCTGTTTGTGTATGGTATCACAGTTGTTCATTTGGAGACAGACCACTCTGCACTTTTCTCAAAATTAATGACAGTATATGCCAGTACACTTATGTACCAACACCTGATTATCTTTTTACATGAAAATTTTAATAATGTACCCAAACTCCCAAGTAATTTTTTCAGATTTTAAAGTTCATCAAATCTATAGAAAATATGTAGAGTACAAATTTTTATTATGGTTTTTTGTAATAATTAACTGTAATGGTTGATACATTGTGTCAACTTTAGAAGTTTAAGCAAGTCATAAGGGGGCCAGGGTCCTCACTTTGTAAACATTTTCGTCCTGTGCAAGAGGAAGGCACAGAGATGGTGTGAGTGCTACACCATCTCTGTGCCTTACGATATAAGGAAGGAAAACAGGTTTGCTCTTCACTCCTTTTGGTCGTGTGCTTTTGCTGTCTTCTGCCACCTTGAAGTGTTGCACTTGTGCCCCACCACCAGCCTCAGAGCCAGCTGATTATGAACTGAAATCTGTACAAACTGTGAGCCAAATAAACTGTTCCTTCTTTAACTTTGGATGTTGGGTATTTTGTCTCAGCAATGAGAGAAAAGTAACCAAAACAGTAACTTTGCATACTTCAGTAGTATTAATGTCTTTCAGTTAAGTTTTATAATTTTCTTGTTTTATGTCATTAAATTTACTATTTTAAAAATATTTTCTAAAATTTTTAGCACTATAAGTTAAAACAGTATTTATGTGCTTTTAAATACTTATGGAAAGGGTAAATGAAATAATTTTATATTTATCAACTATGCTACATTTTTAAAATTAATTTTATTAGTACATTTTAGATATACATGATTACATGTATCATAGGGAGTTTGTACTTGTACATGATATATTCCTTTTTTTCCCCTTTCTCTCCTGCCTTCAAACCTTCTTTGCTTCCTTATATAAAAAAGCTTTGTTTCCATTTTTTCCTTCTTTCTGAAATTTTCCTTTCTTTCTTCCCCTCCCCCACCCCCCAGTTTCCCTTCTCATTTGAACATTTTTCTTCCTATTTTACAGTATCTATTATACATTTTCACTTTTGATTTCTCATACCAGAGAAACAATGTGATATTTACACATGTGTATCCAGTTTATTTCATTTAACAGTATGGTCTCAAAGTGTGCCCATTTACCTAGAAATGTCTTAAGTGTATGCTTCTTATGACAGAGTAGTAATTCATTGTACATTTAAAAAAAAAATCTTCATTAGTCATCCATCAGTTGATGGGCTTTTGGGCTGTTTCCAAAGTTTAGCTATTACAAACTATGCTGCTATGAACATGGATGTGCATATATCACTTGGTATGATGCTTTTATTTCTTTTGAGACAATACCAAGAAGAGGAATAGTTGGGTCAAATGGAATCTCCAGTCTCAGTTTTCGGAGAAATCTCCACACTGATTTCGCAGTGGTTGCCCCAGTGTACACTCTCACTAACAGCGGAGGAGAGTTCCTTTTCTCCCACAGCCTTGTCAGCATTTGTTATTGGTTGATTCCTTGATAATAACCATTCTTTCTGGAGTAAGATGGAATCTCAGCGTTGTTCTCAATTTGTATCTCTCAGATAACGTGATGTTGAATGTTTTTTTCACATATTTATTTGTTGTTTCTGCTTCTTCTGAGAAATGTCTATTCTTTTTTTGACTTGGATCTTTAAATGTGAGGGATTTTATTTTTTTGAGTTGTGTGTATATTCTAGATATTACTCCTTTGTCTGAAGAATATATAGCAAAATATTTCTCCCAATCTGTGGGTTGTTGCTTCACTATGTTGGTGATTGCTTTTGCTTTGCAAAAGTTTTTTTTTTAAAAAGATGAGATTGCAGTTGTTGATTCTGTATATGTCCTGTGCGATTGGAGTTTTATTCATAAAATCTTTGCTTACCCCATGTCTGTAAGAGTTCCACCTAATTTACCTTCCAGGGAATTTACTGTTTCTTCTTTAATATGTAGAACTCTGATCTATTTTGATTTAAATTTAGTGCATGGTGAAAGCTATGGGTCTAGTTTTACCCATAGTCTTTCGCATGTGGAAAGCCAGTTTTTCCCAACTCCATTTTTTTAAAAGAGGCTACTGTTCTTCCAGTGATGGTGTTCAACCTCTTTGTCAAAAATAAGGTGCCTGAGTATATTTGGAGTTGTTTCCGCATCTTCTAAACTCTTCCACTGGTTGTCCAGTCTCACATCATGCTTTTTTTTTTTTTAATCATTGTAACTTTGTAGCCTAATTTCAAGTCAAGGATTGTGACACCCCCCGTCTTGCCTCCCTGTTGCACAAGTTTGTTTCTGTTTTTCTAGGTCTCTTCTGGTTCAAAATCAATTTTAGGTTGTTTTCTTTAATTATGTAAGATATGCTATTAGTATTTTTTATTAGGATTGCATTAAATCTACATAACAATTTTGTGAGGATGACCACTTATACTATATTGGTTCTTCCTACCCAAAAGCAAGGAATATCTTTCCAGTTTTTGATATCCTCTTCAATCTTCTTTTTCAGGGTAGTATAGTTTTCAATGTAAATGTGTTTTACCTTTTTTGCTAGACTGATTCCTAACTCTTTCATTCTTTTTTTCTGTCTTTCTTTTCTTTTTCTTTCTTTTTTTTTTGATGATATTGTGAATGGTGTGGTTTTCCTAATTTTTCTCTCAATGAGTTTTTTATTTGACTACAGAAATGCTATTGATTTTGAGTGTTGACTTTGTATTCAGTTATGCTACTGAATTTGGTTATAAAATCTGGAAGTCTTTTGGTGGCGTTTTTGAGGTCTTCTATGTGAAGTAGCAAATCATCTACAAATAATGATAGTTTAATTTCTTCCTTTCCTATCCTATTCTTTTTCTTTTTCTTTCTTTCTCTTGTCTGATTGCTCTGGCAATGTTTCCAGAACTGTGTTGAATAAGAGTGATGATACTGGACATCCTTTTCTCCAAATCTTTCTCCAGATTTTAGAGTAAAAACTGAAAAGCTTTCAGTTTTTGTCTGTTTAGTATGAGGTTGGCAGTAGGCTTGTCATAGATGGCTTTTATCAGATTGAGAAAATGTCCATCATTTCCAATTTTCTGTATAGTTTTTATCATGAATGGGTGTTGGACTCTGTCAAATGCTTTTTTGGTTTTTATTGAGATAATCGTGGCTTTGGCTTTGTTGATATGCTGTATCAAGTTTATTGATTTGCATATGTTGAACCAGCCCTGCATTCCTGAGATGAATCCTACTTGGTCACAGTGTGTAATCTTCCTAATGATTTGCTACATTCTGTTTGCCAGTATGTTACTGAGCATTTTTGCATCTATGTTCACAAGGGAAACTGTCGTATAGTTCTCTTTTTTGAGAGAGATATCGCTCTCTGATTTTGGTATGAGGGTAATGTTTGCTTCGAGAAATCGGTTGGGGGGTTTTGCTTCCCTTTCAATTTCATTAAAGACTTTGAATATTAATGACATTATTTCTTCTCTAACTTTCTTGTAAAATATAGCAGTAAATCTATCAGGACCTAGGATTTTCTTTGTTTTTCCATTTTAGTTATATCTTCTATTTCATTGACTGATATTGGGTTATTTAAAATCTTTATAATTTATGATGGATTTTTAAGTGTTCTATTTCCCCCATAGTCTCAGGGCTTCTTTTGAAGGCATTCATGCTATCAATTTTCAAATTTTTATTTCACTTAATTACTCTATCTTAATTTGTAAATTTTAATTTCTAGTAACATGGTGAATGATATAATTATATCAATTATTATTGGTTTTCCCTTGAGTTTGAAGAACATTCCTTCATTATACTATTTGCCAGTGATATAGCTCAGCAGAATAGCACCAGCCTGGCAAGCACAATGTCCTAAGTTTGAATCCCAGTACCACTACCAAAAAAAAAAGTCACTTTCATTATACTATTTTACCACATTGCAAGATCACTTATTTCTTGCTTAAACATTCCCATCTTAAAAGAATTGGTAAAACTTTCTCCAGTTTCATAATACTTGAAGGGAAATACATTACTGTCCTTTTCTTCATTTAAAACTCATATACATTCTTTTAAAATATTATACCATTTTACTTTCCCTGAGTTTATTCGTTTTCGATGGCTTCATAATTTGTGCACTCACTAATTTTATATACTCTATATTTACTGTCTCAAATATCTTCTTAGAGTTTGTGTGAGGTTATCAACCAAGTTAAGATACAGGAACCTATGCAGAAATGTTGTCCAGGGTAGTGATCGTTCTAGGTTCTTGGTATCCCTGGCAAGGAACTGAGCAGGACACACACAGGTAGAAGTGGATGCATAGATTAATTAGGAGATGCTCCACCAGGTATTAGTGGGTCAGTGAAAAGACTTCATGGCTCCCAAAGCACCCAGATATCAGAGCTTACTTATGGCTTCAACAGAGAAGGAGTCGCTCCAATGTTGCTCCATGGCAATTCACTCTAACCAGTGACAAATGTGTTCATTTCTGTTGGGGCAGGGAAATGGTGTTCATTCCTGTACAGACCTTTGAGGAACTGTCATGGCACCCACAGTCAGTGAGAGAGACCATAAAGTAAGGAAATGAGATAACAGCAATACTTGAATCAGGATTCCCTTTCAGATTTTTACGATACCATGTTGCACATGCATTTTCAGGCATAGCTTACTCACTGGAGTCAGGTGCTTTTTGTAGTTTCTAGAGAGCTTTATTGATTAGTTTCTTGGGCTCCCCCAGAAGCCTGTGGGCACCTTCTTATCTTTCCCAGCTGTGGGCTTTACCTGTGGCTTTGGGGGAGCAAACTTACTCTTTTGACATTTGGCATCCAGGCATCTTCTTTCCAGAAATTTCTCCCCTCTGCCTCCTGCATCAAAGCTAGTTAACATCTTTAGCATTTTTTAGTAATACTTTCTAAATGATTTCTTTTATAATTTATTCTTTGAAAGATGTTGTCAAATAATTTAATTCAACATCAACCTTTGCCATATTCCCCATTTAATCTATCAATTATAGTAGTAACGTCAGCATTCCTTGAGCTGCTTTTTATGTAAAAATAAACAATTGCCATATTCCTTTATGTTAGCTTTCAAATTTTTGGCCAAAGAATTCTTCCAAAACTGCTTTCATTTTTTAATAAGATTTTTGAATATTTATATATATATTTGATTTTGCATATATATTTTGGATATCCTGTTTATTTGTGAATGAAAATTACTTAATATTCAGACTAAGTTGTAGAAAAAGAATATATAGATTTCTATTACCCAAGATTTTCTTTGCTTTATTCATTTTTCTTACATTCAGTGTACTTATGAAATCATTACTTTCTAGTTCATCTGTTGTTTTAGAAATCCATTTTCTGTAATTTTTATTTAAATGACCATATGTATTTTTCCATTAGCTCTAATATTTTGTGTGTGTTCTTCAAAGAGCTTATTAATATTCTCTACTAGAATATATCCACATGATTTGCAGATCCTTTAGCCAGTATAAATATTTACATCCATTTTTTTTATTTAATCATTGCTTACATTCAAAAGCTTTATGTATTTTTATGTTTATTTCTCTTTCTACACTATGATGAATTAATTTGATGGTTTTGATAGTTTCTATAAATTTTTCTATATTTTTACATTATTACAAGAAAATGCAAACCACTTTTATTATGTCCTCTTCTTAATTTTCATTAACAAAAATCCCTAGAACAATTTTCAATAATGTATGCAAAAGAAGGCATACTGTTTTTATGAGACTTAGTGGTTATATTCTACAAATTTAGGCCTAAATTTTCTTTCTTAGAGGTTCATGTTATATAATTAACATGTGAAAGAGTATCCATTTCTGTTTGCAAAAATTCTGTGTTTAATTATGAAAGACTAACTGTTCATAGTCACTTTCATACACTTGTAACATACACGTATGTAGCATATATATATAGCTATATAGTAAACATATACATAGCATTGCCTTGGAATTTAAAAATTTATAATTTTTACAACTCTATTAGCTTATATTGGCTCCTTTATTTCTGAGACCCAGTACCCAGCACACGTAACTTGAGCAAAGGGAGTTAATTTGTTAATGTTTCCCATCTATGATCATTGATCTTGAAGACAGAGACATGATAGAGGTAGGTATAGTACACAAAGATGCTTAGTTTATGGCAGATGGGAAGCAAAGCAGTACTTGCCAAAGACGAATCACAAAGGGATCATATATAGTACCCAAGCCCACTCCACCATGACCCACATAGGCACACCAAGGAGAATGCTCTACTGCTTCAATTTCAACCACTTAACATCACACCATTATATGTACACCTTGCACTGGGACTGGTGCTTTTGGGGAAGATATGACTTTACATTATCTACACAACTTCTGATGGTTCATAAAAGGGTTAAGCTATTATACACTGTATAAGACTTCATTTGGAAGTTTTCCATCACTCTATATTCTCAACAATGCAATGTGTTATTTTCAATTTTTCATTAAATGTTTATCAAGTTTCACTTCTCTGAATACAACTGAATAAGGACCCACTCGCATTGATTTTTTTTATTTTAAAGAAAATAGGACAAAACAAAACAAAACAGAATGAAAAAAGCGAAAGAAAAGAGTCAAACATAATATAGCATTTCAAAGCAGAACACTGCAAGCTATACAGGTTTTCCCATTCACATTTATATCTTAGACAGTAAGGATTTCTTTTCCAAGAAGTAACTTTAACCTATTTATTGTCGGAAGATATCTATATATTCTGGGATATATCCTTTGCTGGACATTTATCTACACATCTACTTTCCTGTTATTCCTTTGTGTGACAGCTGACAATAACTTCCTCTAATATGGGATTTTTCAAAATTTAAAAACTGATTTTGTTGAAAATAATCAGTATAATAAAATTTATCACTTTTCCTTCTATCACCTTAGATGTCTTAATTGGAAAGGTCTTTGTATCTGTGATATAAAAATACACAACTAAGGGTGGGTGTGGTGGCACATTCTTGTAAGACAGCACTTGGGAGGCTGGGAAAGGAGGATCACCACAAGTTCAAGGACAGCCTGGCCTACATAGTCAGTTCAAGGTCAGCCTGAACCACATAATAAGACCCTGTCTCAAAAAAATGCAAACAGCTATAGGCAATATGTGCATATAGCTAACATGTATCAGCTACAAATAGAATATACAGAAAAACATGATAAATATAACTTCTATTATAAAATGCAAAAGGAGAAAGCTAAAACTTTGTTGAACTAAGATGTAAGCAGAAATAATTTTATCAACCAGAAAATGATACATCCTGTCAGTGACTGACTGGGATTCCTGGAAAATTTCAATTTCTATATTAAACTTACAATCAGGATACATATCAAAATTTTAGACTCTACTCTCCAAACAGCACCAAAAAGTCCTCAGAACCTTCAAATAAAGTCAGAAATTAATGTTACTATTGAAAAATGTCATAAGATTAAAAATGTCACTGATACTGTTTGTGTGATTTTATTCTCAAAATGACCTGGGCACAGAAAAATTGCGAGAGTAAAATTAGTATATTTCAGCTGGCATAGCAAAATATATAGGTAAGACTTCACAATTTCAAACATATTAATTTAGTTGAAATAATTTCAGAAACTAAACAGTATGCAATATATTTAAAACAGAAATTTTGTAAAACAATGCAAATTAAATGGGTATATAGTGCTGTACCAAAGGGCTTGTGTTCTGAATGAGCTGGATGCAGTTATGTTGTCCTAAGTTTTACCAGTGAAAGAGACCATGGATCAAGTATAGGGCACACTTTTTGAACTATTTTAAATTATTAAATGTTTGAGAAAAGATTGTTGTTTCTAGATATTAGATCCTATTATGCTGTTATTGTTGAAATATAATAGAGAATTCCTACACTTAGCAGAGCAATATGAGACTTTCATGTCAACATGAGCATCTGATAAGAAATATAAGTTTAACAGTAAATTTTTTGATGTTGTATATGGTTCCAATATTTCATGATTCTAAAGAAAATAATAAAAATTAAAAATTTTGATATTTTAAAGAAAATATAAAATGTTAATAACTGAGAATAATTTTTACTGTGAAATAAGGGATAGAATTTTCTATTCAAAGCTGTGAAACTGAAGGCTTTTCCCTAATTTCACTGGTGAAAAACACTAAACAATTGCTTCATTTTGTCGTTTTCCTTCTTCATTGCTCTCCAGGATATTATCTGATGTCCTACTTGACCTCTCCAGTTGAATGAGTGATGCTATCCCACATTAATATGTCCAACAGGAACTCCTCATCTCTCACAATTCAAATCATTTCTCTGTATCTTCAGTTTGGTCACCTGGTTGTCAGGTCAACAATATAAAGATAATTCTTGGATTCATAATTTCCCTTGACATCTATCATTTGTCAGGAACTTTCCATGATCAGTTTTGGTGGATCATAAGAATGTCAATCTAAACTATAATAAGTAAGTAGTAGCTGACAGTTTTTGAAGTTTGAAATGACAGTGTCCACTATTGTACCCAGGATCTGTGTTCCCGAATTTGTGTCCTCAGCTATCACCTTTATCTACTGTTTGGACAAAACAATGGTGTCCTAACTGTTCTATGTCTACAAATTTCCAATTCTGTTTCATTCTCTTAACAGTTAAAAGAAAATTGTTTAACATAAATAATTCATGCTACTCTGGTATTAGAAACCTCTGGTATTTAAAAATTGTGCTAAATATTAAATCAAACATTTCATCATGGATTTCAAGTTTTACATGAATTTTTCTCACTTCAATCTTTTCTTATGTCTTTATTGACTTATCTCAAGCAGTGGAATCTTTAATCCATTTCTGTAACAGTCAAGGTGGTTTAGCTTTTATTCATGTCTACATGTTGTAACTATGTCACACAGTATTTGCTCTGGACTCTTTCCTCAGCCTGGAATGTTCAGCCTCTGACTCTTTCCACCTGACATTGTCATTCATGTCTCACGTGAGTTACCAGTCCTTCAGAGGACTAAGTTCATCCTTGCATCTAAATCTGTGGGCCACTTTTTCCTCATGGCTTAATTTGTTTCATGGAACATATCCCTGCACACAAAGCTTACTCAATAACACTCTTATACTTTTGTTTCCTTAATGTCCTTCACTAAAATATGATTCTTCACCATACAATATCTGATCTGTCCTAGCCACCATTGTACCTTGAGCACCTAGAATGGTTTCTGACGTATGCATACACCAAATAAACACTGGATACAGGAATAAAAGAAATATAAACATTATTTAGAGCAAACAATGTTTAGCTCATTGTAGGTTCCTTGAAATTAATGCCTGTATTATAAATTCTAGCATTATTTCTTGAAATAAACTATCAATCGTAGAATTGTGAATTTGAACAAAATGAATCATATATCAAATCCATTATTAATATTTGGCTTTTCTTTGTCATAGTTTTTTTAGGAGTTGGAAAGATTTTTTTTATTTTTCTAAAAATAAAATAATAAATGTAAAAATGCATATAAATTTTCAACTTTCTCAGAAAATAGTAATATGGTAAATAAAAAAAGTATATAATTAGGATCCCATTATATCATATATAATTAAAAACCCATCTGTAGTCATTCTACTCCCTCTCTCATCTCATTCTTCTCCTCAAAA
>RJWT010003406.1:0-36580 GCA_004365215.1 Cuniculus paca | reverse complement strand
TAAGGCCACCAGGGACAAGAGACTTGTCAGTCCCTCGAATTTCTCCAAGGACGGACTCTGCGGGAGGCTCGCACGGGGGGCTTGTCGGGGTCAGGACACACAAGCGACCTCCCTGAAACATCACCTGTGAGTCCTTTCCCTTCCTGGTTTCACTATTTACTTTTATGCATGTTTCAAATGTCGCGAGGTATAGTTTTTACTATGGGTCTTATTACATAGAGGAGGAGAGCAAGCTTATTTCAGCCAAAACTAAATATGATAAGCAAATCTAGGAGTATATCCATTTCACCTGGACAAAGCCTAATCTTGAAACATTCAGTGTGTTCCAGGAAAAATAAAAATCTGTAAGTAAAACAGATAGAAGAGGGCTGGTATTGACTATGGGGAAGAAAAACACTCAATCTGGATTCTGGACCACAAAATCTGAACAGAGTTATTTCATTTTGTAAAACACACAATTTAATTCAATGTTTTTTGCCTAGAATTTGATCGCATATATATCCCCATATTTACAAACACACATTTCTTAAACTTTGACATACTTATATCTATAATAGGTTCCTTACCCTCAATATTTTTAGCAACTTCATATTTTTTCAGATGCCTCAAAGTAAAATATATTCATGTTTTCATTTCCTTTTTTTTTTTGCAGATGTATTTTAATTTAAAAAAATAAAAAAGTAAATCATCGTGTTAGATATAATTATTCCAGGCTGATTTAACTGCAAAATAGTAGAAAAGTCTATCCACATAAATATTTTAGCTATGATAAAAAAAGAAGAAGAAAGAAAGGTAAAATAATTAGGTACCTAAAAACTTCTTAGAGAAGCATTTGGGGTCTTACATGTCTACCGCCTTCTCATTTGACTTTGGTAGAGTAAACTCCAGTTGTTTTCAAGTTTTGCATCCTGGCAGAAGCTGGAAAGTAATAGCTGTCAGCCTTCCGCTCAGCGGGTGTGGGTGCAAGGTAGGGGTGGACCTGGGGTTGGGGGTGTTTGCCAGGACAGCAGAGGCTGGCCACACAGGGACCGTGGGCTTGTGCCTTCTCCTGGCGTCCCCTGGGAAAGTGCGGTCCCAAGCCCATGTGTTCGTTTTGGTGGCCATGGATGCGACTGCCTCAGTGACGACTTTTTCACAGTCAGAAATATCATCCAGACTCTTTAATAATGAATTTAAGGTACAAGTGAGATATTCTTTGTCTCTTCCTCTAAGAGTGCTACCTTGACTGATTTTCTAGCCCACCACCTAAATTGTGTACCGTGCTCAAGACTATTTGCAACTGGTCCCTCATATCGTCTCACCTTTCCAGTCTTCCAATGAAAGTTGCTCTTGCCAGAATGCCAAACTTCAGCACGTTCTGAGAACCATGATGGAGATGTTGTGTGCAATGCTGTCAACTACACCAGGGTTCTTCGCTTCACCCATTCTGGATTGAGATGGCTAACAGGGGTGGCGGTTCTCTGCGGCTGTGCTCGATTTTCCAGGGAACACTACTTCCAACCTCATGGCAGCTCAGTTCCCTCTTGTTTTATCAGTGAAATCCTGGGTGGCCACAGGAGATTAAAGTATTTCTCCACTGGTAAGGCGTTTTTGCTTGTTTCATGTTTTGGATGAAACCAGTGTATGTAGTTTTCAAATAAATGCCCACTACACTTTGTTATTATGGGAGAATCAGCCATGGCAATAAACCTCGTGATTTAAGAGTAGAAATTGAAGTTCTAATTGGTGAGATGACATTCCAAGAACTTTCTTAGGTTATAACACCCCGAATCTTTTCCTGAGTGGCAAAGGACATTTGCTGTATTTGTGCATAAAAGGATATAAGGAGAATGTATGGTTTAAAGGTATTTAAAGATTTAATGGATAAAATGTGCTAAAATTATGGCGCACTTTGTTAAACAAGCTAACCTCTCCCCACCCCACTTTCTTGGGACTGAATCACCCTGCAGTGTGCCTGACCTGCAGAAGTAGATGGCCCCTTAAAGGAAATGACTGAGTTACAATTGCAGAATGAGGTTATCAGTTCTACCACGAAATGCATCAGCAAGGAGCCAGTACTAAAAACAAACTTCAGTACTCTTCCTAAGGTGTTTTTTGATTGGGTCATACAGAAAAAAACATCAACTATATTAGTTTCCACCCAACATCTGTTAGTCCCTGCTGCTGTTTTCTTGAAGGGACTGCTTCATTAATATGTGAGAAAGGCCTATGATCAACAGAATTATAGCAAATGTCAGAGTCGAACTTGTGCCCTTGCTCTCATACTCATGTCGAAATTCATTTTTAATGAGGTTTTGCTGGTGCAGGGAATTTGAACCTTCTTTTCTTTTCCCTCAAAGAGAATTGTATGGGTGAAAAAATTCTTTAGAAGATCAGAAGACAGCCTATTAATTGGGAACACTAAATATTTGATGTACTATTCGTTCTGGCCGCAAATGCTAGTTATTTAGGAAGTTCCTCAGTGGCGAATGGGATCTGGGGGTGGCAGGTTAAAAGCAGTGTTTCAGAAATTAAGTTGCACTTTCCATAATCTGACCCCTATAATGCTTTTAGTCTAAGGAACACGGGAAAGCGTGAGTTGAGAGAAGGAACTGGAAAATGCAAAGGGAATTCAGTCTCTAAGAAGCATTAACCTCCACCCCATCCCAAGAGGAAAAATTTCCATAGGGTAAACCTGCCCCTAGCCTGGAATAAGTTTGTGACACTTGGAAAAAGACAGTTTGTGTTTTCCTTGCAACATCAGTGTTTATGATATTTTAAAGCAAATACAGTCTCAGAAGATACAAGACTCATTCAAAATGAATCTCAAGTGATACATTTGGAATTAATTCAGGAGATAAGAAACTATTCAAGAGTTACATTTTTGTGGCTATAAATTTCAAGAAAAACCTAGATGATTAAAGATATCAGACATTATAGGGAAAATGTTAGTGATGTGTTCTTTGGCTTGAAGTTTTGGTTAGTGGACTCACACTGCATTTCACTGGGTTTGTCATTTGAGAGGGGCAGAAGGATGACGGGACAGCATGCCGAAGATGGGGTGAGCACCCAGGTTGATTACAGTGGCTTGGTCCCACTATAGAGCACAATTTAGCACCTGTTTGTTCTCCTTGGTAATTCACCTCCTTAAATCCATCATATATATCCACATTTCAAAAAATGTTTTAAAATACATTTTTCCGTCTGTTTGATGAGGTTGTCATCTCTTTGGCTGCCTTATTAGATTATCTGACACTTGGATATAGTGTCCCTGAGGACGAATCTGTTAAAAAACAATGAAACACTGCAAATACCTGTTGCTGTTTTTAAGTGACTGTCTCCACCTCAACTCAAATGCAATGAGAAAGTCTGTGAGGGAGACAAGAATCCCATTGTTAGTGCTGATGAGCACTGGCCAGGCAGTGAGAAGGAGAAACCAGGCGTCCGTCCCTGGAATACCAATGACAGCAGGCCGGTCGCTCTGTGCCTCACTGGGAAGTCACTAGTCACTGCGTCCAGCAGAGACACAGCACACGGACACGGCACAGACATGGCTCACAGACACGCAGACACATGGGTCTGGAGTGAAGAAACCAGGCCAGGCGGAGGACGCTTCTCACCACTGCTATCTTCTAAGAAGAGGCCTTCCCCTTATTTTCGATGTTTTTAAAGAGTGTGAAACTGATAACCACAGGAAGCAGAAATGCAGACGCTAAAATTCACACCCACTGCCTGGTGGACAACGACCTGATCCTACTGTAGTCCGCTCCTCAACGCCCAGAGCCCTCCACACTGCCGGAGTCTGAGAGCACTTCGGCTGCGCTTTCTTACTCTGCGCTGCCTCAGAAAACAGCATTCAATTAATTTAGTCCATACCTTGCCCCGATTTTTCTTTGTGGTGTGGGGGTAAAATTATATTCTGGATTTTCTTTCACTGCCTGGGCTATAAAAGCAGCTGTCACCTACGAGAGAGATTAGGAAATGCCTTGTTTATTAGGTAACAATTTTGTACTATTATTAACAATGATTAGTGAAAAAATTCAGTTTCCCATGAAATTAATCCCTTTGAAAAATCAGTCATCATAGATTCATTTTCTTTTCCATGCTGTAGCAAAGAGAAGAGAAACACACCCACTATGCCTAGCTTTGCCTCATCTTACATTACGGATCTCTGCTGAAAAGGTTTGAGCTGAGGATTTAAATGACAATGGGGTTATTCCCTTGTTTTCTTTTTAAAATTGATACATGTCTTTGATGAATTAAAGCGCTGAGAAAACCTCCCATTTCTAATTGAATTTGGTAATCCTCATTTTCAGAAAAAAAAAAGTCCACTATATCTACTTGTGCTCTCAAGCTATTTTTAAGTTTATCATCTCAATTAAAACTTTATAAGTAAATAAACTGACATGTGTTACTCAACATAAGAAAATGTTAATTTATTTTTGAACCCATTATTTTACATAATGAATGCATTTCTCATTTTATAAATGTGTAAAAGTGAAATGAGGTATTTTTGGTAGAATTATTGCATAATTATTCAATTATGACCAATTATGCAGTTGATAGAATTATGCAACATGGCAAGTATGGTTCATAATATGTAGTGCTTTGAAGAATGCTTAGAGATTGGAAATGAATTGTTTTCACCAATCAAACTCGTAATTATCATTTTTGTGGGTGAAAACAAGTCATATCCAATCTCTTAGAATTCTTCAAAACACTACATTTTTTTCATGCCTAAATCTTGTAACCTGAACAAGTATTCCTAAGATAATAATATGCAATATATTAATTAGTGTTAATTTCCCACTATTTTTTTTGAAATTCTGTATCATTTCTATCTTTTGTTTTTAAAATTTAAAAAAAATGATAATTACATGAGATAGCATGTATTAGTCGGCTAGATTTTGTCATTTTCCAATGCATACAGATATCAAACATTATGTTGCACACAAAATTTCCATATAATTTTTTCTGTCAACTTAAAAATTAATTAACAAAAAGAATTTGACATTTTGGTGATCTTATTTTGAGTTATAAAATGATCATCATAAACATGAAATCTGCTTCAGTTCTGTTAAGCCCAAATGACAAAAACTTAGAGGATGCATCAAGCAAAACATGTTGGTCAGTGTGAGTTTTCAGTGATTGCCACAGTGTACAGTCCAGCACAGCAAATTCGATTTTATAGACTTAATGCAAAATCTAGCCTTTCTTTATTCTCAAATCCTACAAACTTTGAAGCATTTTACATGCAGCATTTCTTGGACTTTTTCTTCTATACTTATTCATTTAACCAGTAACAACTTGAGATTTTTTTCCCTAGGTACTACTCATTTTGATTTGGAAAACACATTACAAGTTCTTTGAAGATAGTGATATGTATTTCCAGTAATGAGTACCCTAGGACAATTCATCTTTTTTTATTTTTTCCTACCACAATCACATAGATCATCTATAAATCTTTCCGTATTTATTTTGGCTAGTGTGCTTAATTTTTTTTATACAATTTACTGCTGTATTCTTTTCATCAATTACTGTATCTGTTTTCATTCCTTCTAGTAATATCTTCCCTATTTATAGGGAAGACTCTAGCTGATGACAGATTGTTCACATATTTTGTTGGATTACTGATAATTACGGGCTATTGTATTCCCCTAAAACTAATCTGCCTATATCAGGATTTTGCATTAGGGATTCAGAGTACAAGCTTGCTTTGTGTGTTATATAAAGCCATGCATAATTTTTCACAATACTTTGCAAGTATTCTGGGAGCCCTCCTCCTCCCATGTTTCTATGGTGCGAGGTGCATACATCTATTATAACTCATTACTTTACAGCATAAAACATTTTCTCAGACTGTAATTTCAGTAAGGACAGAAACTACTTTCTCATTATTTTTTCAGGCTTCAGCACAGTATTCACCACAGAGTATAATGTACCCTATTAATTAATGGATTAATTAATTAACTAGTAAGGCAGGGGAAATGTACGCTAGATACTAAGAATATTGTGTCCCAGAAATCTCTCAACTTCAATAAATAGTTAGATAGAAATTCCTCCTTTGTAGATCAAATTACACTCGTGTTTCATGCTCTCAATGTAAGCATGGGTCGGGATGTGCACTCTAGCTGTACGGGAGTTCTGACCTGTTCCTTTATAATGCTGCTAAAATCACCATATTATAGTTAAAAGAAAATACATTTTCTATCCCAAGCACAGAAATTCTCCCTGTTCTGTTATTATTATTATTTTCATACTTTTGTATATTTCTTTTGAAAGCAAACTCCTCTTCAGTTTCAACCACAACTTGTAAAGAATCAAACAAAATGAGCACTCTACCGTGTTCATAAATGTATAGAGTTTCCAAATGGTAATCAGTTCTACTTTTTTATTTAAAATATTTTTAAAGAGGGTTATAAAACTCTTAGGAAATAAGGCACCAGAAATTACAAAAATGTATTATAATGGCATAAGGACTGCTGGGTTAAACACAAGAGCACCATTTTTAGCCGCATGATATAAATGTAAGTTTCTTTGTATAGAGATTCAAGTCATCATCTCTCTTCCATCAGGGCTGTCAAGTCAGGTATCACATTTGTCACTGCCAAATGCAAGGACACCGAGAGCCAGTGCTGTGAATGGTTTCCACCTGCACCCACGGCGTGTTTGGGTGCTGCTATCCCACTGCGTGGTCAAACCTTTGGGTACCCAAGTCAAAAGTGGGGTTCAGGCATCCTTCCCGTATTGGGGAGAAAAAGCAGGGGTTCTTGAGCAACTTTTTGGAGATATTAGAGGTAATTTCTTAAGAATGACTGCAATAGGCATCATAAATATTAAAATAAAAAGAAGTAGATCTAGTTTTCTATTTACGGTTTGAAAGTTGTCCATTCTTGCATATTAGATTTTTTCTATTTTTCCTTTTTTTTTAGTTGCGCATGCAGTAAATAATGTGTACACCCTTTGTGTGGAATTGGTGCGTGAGCAAAACACATCCCAGTTCTTTGTTCCCTGCATCTCTTAATCCCCTTCCCACTTGAGGAAGATCCACGTTAGATTTTAAATACTCCACATTTACATGCCAAGTACAATCGTTTTGATCAGGAAGTGTAAGATTATCTGCAGTAACTTTTGCAGAGTAGACAAACAGGCTGCTGGAGTGGGAAGCAAGCTGCTCCCTACCACGTAACAAACGCCTGCAACTCACTTGGCCAGATGTGGACCAGAGGCCCCCCACCTTTCACGGCTTGCGTGGCCTGGAAAGAATGGCATCTTTTATGGTAAATCAAGCCTTAAATTATTCAAAGACCCATTACTGGCACTAAATTCTCAACATGTGAGTAGGTTTTAATAACCTCCTTGCAAGCTTCAGGAGTTAGTGAGTATTTATGTTTCAGAGCAAATTATTTTCCCAGATAAGTGTCCCACTTAACTTTAGGAAGCAGAGAAATCAAGGTCAACAGGTGAAACACCTGTACAACTATTATGGGAATATCTCCTGCTACTATTGATATTTCAAGTCATTACATCTCATAGGTCAACAGTTCCCTTTACTATTTTAACTGTTCACCAAGTTTGGTTTCATGCTGTTCTCAGAACCCTTGGGAATCCTGATTGGCTGGTAAATACGTTAATTTTCCATCCTGGTGGAATTTGTACCATAATAGTTTCAACAGGAACATTTCCCCTTCCCTTTTAGTATTACTGTTTAAATCTATTGGCAAAAATGTGACGATTCATATTATACAACTATCAGTTTCTTGTGCTTGCAAATAGCCATGAAATATCATTTAGATTCGTAAGATGAAATGCTATACTAATTTACCCAATAATCCAGATTCATGTTTATGTTTTCATTACACTTGCTAGAAATCCTAAAACAGTTGTAAGTATCAAGCTATGACTGCAGCAATCTAAATAGAGTTATAATTTCTATGCATAAGAATCACTCCATAGCAAAATTTCCTAAGTGTATTGGTGACAAATAGTGGGATAAAGTAGATTTTAAAGAATCACATTTTATAACCCTGTACAGAATTTTAAAAGTTATACATATATTTCTTTAAAAATGCGTGATTCCCATGCATTGTACAGTACTTTTGAATACGAATTCAATAAATGTGGAAAGCCAGATAGTCTCCTCCTAAAGGGGTCTATCAGAGAGTGGTTGAAATGTCGCTAATTATTTTATAGGAATAATCATGTTGCAGCTTTAAACAAACGCAAGCTTCAGTCTACTGGAAGACCAAAGCACCAGGATGAAAATAAAGACCCTGCCTCTGAAGTGGAGCTGATTGAGTTACACTTAATAAGATGCAGGACACTTCAGCTATCGAACAGCAGCGGGCTGTTTGCCACCCCAGAAGCAAGATCGGATTCCCCTGCCTCCTGCAATTTCTGAAAACTTTCATAAAAATTACATGATTGACACCGTGGCATCCGTCCCACTCTGTCTCTGTTCCTCTTAGCATCTCCACAAAGAACGTATACTTGAAAGTATTAAGACGAAAAGAAAATCGAGCCAATGTCTTATAGGCTCAGTTATTGCAGAAACCGGACAACCTTTTATTTACTCCAAAGGTTTTCCTTGATTGCTCTTACTTCTTTGTTTTCCATGTGCTCATTACATGGGTTTGAAAATCATTCTACAGGCCTTTTCTCTTTGGATGGTAAAAATGAGTGACAACACAGAATAAAAAGGTGAGCTGTACTGTATTTTTCTGTGTATAATATAATATGATATGATATGTGTAATGAATACCCCATTTTGAGCTCTTTCTCCTTCTTATTGAGTTATCATCCTATTTTATTCATGTCTGTACAAAGCCTTACTGAATCATTTACCCTAACTGTAACCACTTGGACACTTACTATGTACTGTGAGTTAAGTTTCTCTTCTCACACTGTGACTGCGGGGTGTTGATACGCATTCACCCACTTAGTAAAGTGTGTGTTTCATGAATATGTAGCACTGCTGTGACCACAGGTCTTCCTCAGAGGTGAGGCTCCCAGGGACCTTTTCCTGTGGGTTCCTAGACCCATTCTTTGCACAGGATGCGCCTAATAAATGCCAGAGAACGACTTCCTCCAGGGAGAGGCAGGATGGGGTTGGCAGCAAGAGACAAAGCTGGGTGTTGAGATGGGTCTCTTCAGACGAACAGCACATGTCGGGGCCGAAACAAGTTCTGAAGATTTTTGGAAATCTAACTGTTCTCAAACACTGACTTCAAGTCTCCTGCATGTTTTTGATCCCACAAAGAAGTATTTTAAAAAGTTGGAAGAAAAATAGCCTCTTTAATAAATGGTGCTGGAAAAACTGACTTTCCACATGCCAAAGACTAAAACTAGACCTATGCCTTTCACCATGCACTAATTAAAGTCAAAATGGATCAAAGATCTAAATATTAAAACAGAAACACTAAATCTACTGGAAGAGAAAGTAGGTTGAAATTTTGAAGACATAAGTGTAGGCAGAGAGTTCATGAACAAAAACCAAACTGCATAAGAAATATGTCAAAGAATCAACAACTGGGATCTCATCTTATTAAAAAATTTTTGCACCTCAAAAGAAATCACCAACAGAGTGAATAGAAAACCCATGAATTGGAAAAAAAAATTTAGCCAACTTTCCCTCAGAAAAAAGACTTCTATATAGAACATATAAAGAATTTTTAAAAACTCAGGTCCCCTAAATTCAAAGACCCATTCTAAAAATGGGAATACTCACTACTCAGATGAAGAATTACAAATGGCAAATAAATACATGAAAAAATGTTGAACATCACTGGTCATTCAAGAAATGCAAATTAAAAAAACACTGAGATTCTATCTCACTCCAGAAAGAATGGCTATCATCAAGAAATAAACCAATAACAAATGCTGGAAGGGCCATAGAGAAAAAGGAATCCTTCACTGTTGGTGGGAGTGTAGAGTGGTGCAACCATTATGGAAATCAGTGTGGAGATTAGATTAGAGGTCCCATTCGAACCAGCTATTCCCCCTTCTGGGTATCTTCCCAGAAGAATTGAAACATCATACCACAGCGACATGTGTGTGCTCATATTTATAGCAGCACAATTTGTAATAGCTAAATCTTGGATACAACCCAAATGCCCATCAACTGAGGAACGGATAAAAAAGATGTGATATTTTTATACGATGGATGCAACTAGAGACCATACTCATAAGTCAAATAAATCAGACTTGCATGTCCATACATCATATTGTTCACCTAGTGCAAGAAACTGAACAAGCAAACAAGATTCAAAAGGTACAATAGATATAGTGAAAGAGAAAGAAACTACTCCAAAGGAAAAACAACTGGGGTGGGGGAAAGGAGAAAAGAAGGAAGGGAAAAAAAATACACACACACCCACGAGATAGTTAAGATAATTGCACTACCCATTCTGTTAGTTCATTGAAAGGAGCAGTTAGTGCTTATATTGCTTGGTCAATTTTGCATGCTTATAACTGGTAATCTGAGCAACTATTTTGAAGACAACAATATACAATATAATAACCATTATTAATTTTCTGTCACCTTGTTTTGAAATTCTGTATCATTTTTATTGTTTTTTTTATTCTCTTAAAAAAAAGAAATTGCAGAATTCAAGAAGTGGTCAGTGATCATTTGCTCCCTTAAAGATATTTAAATAATGCAATGAGTACCCCATTTTGAGCTTTCTCCCTCTTATTCTCTTTTTATTTTATTTGAGTCTTTACAAAGTTCAGAAACTACATTTAATTGAAAAAATTACTGTATTCTTTTGGGATGTGTAGCAAAGCAATTTTGGTAGAGTGATGAAATATCCTTATATAATAAAATTTCATTAGGGATAGGTTTGAAATAAATGATTTTCGTTTTTTCAAAGTTTTCTGAAGGATCAGCTAAAAATCAGGTGCTTTAAAATTTAAGAACTACGTCCTACTCCTGTGCAAGTAGGTGCGGTGAAAACATGTCTCCAGTACCCGGAAGGCCAGCAGGGCAGCGGGTGTAGAAGCAGAGTTCGTTCTGTCCTTCCGCAGTGAAGGAATGGGCAGGAGAGAAGGCCGCATATGTAAAGGAGACCCAAGGACTGTGAGACACCACCGCTGCACTGATGTGAGTTCTTTCTTCCCACTGTTATAAAGCATTTCACACATGCGTCATATAGATGCACATACGTGAGCATCTGTGTGTGTATACATGCTTATAGACGCATCGATGAACATGTGTGTATACATATGCATAGACATACACTTGCATGCATTATATATACACATATGTACACAGTAAATGTAGTTAAAAATAAGTATTGAACTTTTAGTCCAGGCACTGTGCTAAAATTACAAGAATTCAAGACCAATAAGCTCCACTGCAAGTACTTGCACTAGAACGGAAAGGCAGGGTGAGACCCAGTCTTCCAGAAGTCACGGCAGCAATCCTCTGGGTGTCCTTGAACCTTAGACTTGAAAACAAGGACAAAAAATAATTTCCGTTGTCTTCTTTTAAGTCTTTAGTTAAGCAGACATAGTTTCCACTACTGTGCCATAAAATATTTCTCTTCTCCCTTGAATGGTACAAACTCAGTATGAGTTTGGGATCATGAGTACAAGAGGAACACTTGGCTTTGACCCATTTCCTTGTTCTGAAGAATTACTCTCAGATTTCAGATTTGGAAAAAGTGATAGCGGCTGCTACCAGAAATCAGACGCTCAGGACAAAGAAAACTGCAGGTTTTGGGTTTCTTCACCATGAATGCCTCTGAAGGAAGATACTGTCACCTGAGTCTTGTTACCCAAAATGAATATTGTGCGTTCAGTGCTCCAAAAATAATATTAACCCATAAATGGTATGAAATTTTTAAAGAAATGGGCTAGCAATCTGTTTACATCTTGGTTCAATTTTAAATATCAAGAAAATTAGTTTCTTTGCGATTCGTATTTGTATTTAAAATCTTTCTTCTGGTGCCTGTTCTATTTCCTGTGCACTGGAGGTGGGACCACTTTTTGGAACTGTGGTTGTGCGCATTCCCTCACAGAATCCACAGCGGAAGACAGGCAAGAACGCTCCGTGACAGCTTCCTGGTTCTTCCGCTAACTGTAGTGGCCTGCCTTCTGCACGCCAGCACGGCAGCTGGGGTGACAAGCACATGAAGACACCAGTACTGAACGACTGGAAGTGTGCGTGCGTGTGTGTGTGTGTGTGTGTGCAAGCTCATGTTCAACCCAAACGCATGAGTTGTGTTCCAGGACATCCCTGACTTAGAAACAAGTTCTGTTCAGGGAGAGCGCTTGCGAGTCGGATTCTTTCCTAAATCCAACAAAGGGACGGCTACACACGTTTGGCACAAATACACAACATAAAGCGTAAACACACACACATACACACACACAGTAAATGAACTATTTTTACTTTTACAGTTATCTTAAAATGGTAAGATAAACATGTGAGCTATTTCCTTGATTTGTTTGCATCTACAAATGCTCATACTTCGAGGTCCGTTTGAATCTGGGACAGTTCAAAACTTGAATGCTCCTAAATTGGGGGCTTTCTGGATAAAACACCAAACACAGCGAGCGGAGAGAAACCCAACCTGAGCATTACCTCCAGTGTGGGCATAGTCAGTTCCGTGTTATGAAATAAAGAATTTCTCTGGGCCTCGATATTTTCTACAATTAGTTAGACCCAATAACTTTCCCCCTCAGTTACTTCTAGGTCTGAAAATACTGTTTTCTGAAGTACTTTTCCAAACCATAGTATGAGCTTCATCACACAAAACTAATGTGAAGTAGGCCTTCAGGAGGAAGGCCCATCCCAGGTTTCTGATGTGAAACTGACCGACAGGAGGCAGGAGAATTTGGCTCGAGTCCAGGTTCCTGGAGAGTGCATGCGATTCCCCTTGCTCTGGGAAGAAGAGCTCCTTCCCAGACATTTAACCTGCAGGGCACAGGTTCACTTCAAATTCTTTTCATTGTCTTGCATTCGGGTAGACGGTCCACAGACAGGAAAGCGTTTCTGTTAATCCCGCCCCTACCTCAGTGAGGATGCATCATTTCCAACCCTGAGGTGGGGAAGAAATGAAATGAATGAAGGAGATGGAGCGCTTGGTCCTGACCCCTGAGGGAAGGAGGGCACCACAGGAAAAGAAAATGCAAATACAGGAGGCTGCGCGCCCACCTGGGGTTTTACAGGCGCTTCTAGGGGGAGATGACCCCTGAAAAATGAGTGCGCGCAGGGGAAGGAGGAAGAGGAGGTCAGCCAGGGCTTCCAGCAAAGCACAAAGCCACAGAGCGCGAGGTCATGTGGGGCTGCAGGAAATGCCAGCAATCTTGTCAATAAAAGGGTGTAAACTGCAGAGAAAAGAGAAAGGCGAAATCAGCAGGGGCCACGAGCAAAGTGCCTAGGAAGCCACCGGGCTTGTGAGTCCCACACGGATGCGAGGCCCGAGCCGTCTTCGGGAGAAGCTCTGCTTGGTAGACAGAGAGCCTGCGGCCTGGGCGGACGCGTCCACGAGGGAGCAGCCCCGGGTCACGGCAGCGGCACAGGAAGAGAAGCCAGGCCCCGGCCGGCCGGAAGCGTGAGGAGGCACGACCCGCTGCTGCGGGGGCATCGTCCGCTCTTCTGCAGGGCGAGAGCTCGCGCGGGAACAGCGCGGCACGGACAGCAGCCCGGCGTCGCATTCGCCTGCGGAGAGGCCGATGCTGTTTATTTTGAAAAGATCACCGAGTAGTATTTTAGGCGCGCGTAATCAGTTCAGTAAATTACTTGAAAGCTCAGATGCCGGAGGCGAAAATAGGAATATATGTGGGAGTGAAGATTAATATAGAGAGGAAAAAGCAGGCTGAGGACAGAAGTCTGGATGGGAGTGAGGAGCAGGCAGCGCAGGAGAAGCGGAGCGGGAGAGCCGGGCCCACAGGGTTTGCAGGGGAAGCAGCGCCCAGCGAGGTGGCGCGAAGCCCGGGAGCCGTGGGGCGGCCGGGAGGGCGGTGGACCCGCTGGACCTCGTGAGGCACAGGGCTGGTGATGGGGACACAGCGCAAATTACAGAGCAAGACAACGCAGGGTCCGCAGCTGGCTAACCAGCAGCTGATGGCTAGAAAAGGACACCGGGAAAGAAGCAACGTTTTCCACCCTACAAGTCTGGGTCCACCATGAAAACTGAAACATTTGCTCTAAAAATGGCAACTACGTAGCGCATACCGGGTTACGCGTATCACCATCTCACTGGGGAAATTAGTCCTTTGTTTTTTTCCAAATGATTGGATTTGATTTATTTCTCCATTTCTCCCCAAGTGTTTCCCAGGGTCCTCTCAGCAACTGACTCGCTGATGACAGTGTAACACTATGCCCTCCTTTCACTGCAGGTTGATGTAACAAATGGCTGTGGGAAGATACTCCGAGGACGTCTGCAAAGCGACTATTCATTATCCTCGTCAGCATCTCACACCGTGATACACACAGAATTCAGTGCTCTGATGCAGAACTGATGAACGGCTGTACTCTATTTTATCAGTTAATAGAAATTTGTATCCTTTTTAACCTTGGCAGATGGGAAACGTAAGATGAAATTTAATGCTTACGTGTGGAAACTACCTTTTTCTATTTTCTTGTTGATAGCCATAGATTACACTTTCCTTTCTTCTCTAAGTTGTCCTGTTCCATACTATTTTACTTGTATATGTCTATATGTATGTGCTTACAAAAGTAATTATTAAATCTATTAAAATTTAAAAATCTAATTAACAACTACGTAAATGGTAATAAAATATTCAATCTACATTTTATTTCACTTCTTTTCACTACTTTTGAAGCTACTTTTTCATTCCAAACAAATCTAGGAAAGTAGTATTTAATGAAAAAGTGATAATTTATCTGGAATTACTTTAAAAATAAACTTTTCTATGTTGGGATTTTCTTGTAAGTTATAATTTTTTTTTGTTTTCTCATACACTTAATTCCAAGGTAAGCAATGCAGTAGAATTTAATTCAGTTGGAAAGTGATTGGGGTTAACTTACTTGCTTATCCTAATGTTTTATTATATGACTTTAGCCTGCTAACAAGGAATACAAATGTCCGTGGTGGTGGTGACTTTTTACCAGGCATTTAGTGGCATTGAGGACCACTTAAGATTGTAACCTAATTCGAATGGATTCTGTGACATCCTTTCTGACAGCGTCCTTTCTCTAGGGCCCCTCCCCCCCTCAGAGTTTGAATGTGGCCATGAAAATTATAAAAAGGATTTCATATGAAACAGCAAAATCTGTTTCTTTTTAAAAGAAATCCCCAGATATTCTTTTTAAATTCTTCCCTGTCTTTCACGACTCATCTCAATGTCACCTCCTCTTTCATTCCTTCCCTGAAACCCAGGCAGGTAGGTATGTGCACCCTTTCGGGACTGCGGACCCCCTGCCCTCCGCGATTATAAGGAACTCGGATGCCGTATGATGATTCTTTAAAGACCGGCATCCTTCCTCTGTTCACAAGGTGGAATGGTATATTTTTTGCTGTTTTGATACAGGTGTAAGCTTACACTCAGTACTGATAAGCTCCCCCTTTCCTGGGCAGCTGAAACTTCTGCATGAAGAAGTGAGGGAATGAATAAATGAGGCAGATATTTAGGCCAAAACTGCAGGAAAATAGGAATAATGGGGTATCGCTCAGAATTTCCGTTTCTGGATATTCAAGAGGATTATAAAAATGGCAGTGACCTTTCTACTGGTGACGAGAGGTGGCAAGAAGAGTCCTAGCAAGAATTTGAAGCTTGGGAAATAAAATGCACCGGAATCAGTGTTAGGTCAGTACACTGCTCTGAAGTAGTTGACGTCAAATCACCTCCAAAAGATCAAATCTACCCCGGGTGACAAGACCTGAACTGACTCTGTCTGAGGCCTTAGCCTTGTGGAGACCAGAGCCAAGTCTCTGCAGAGTGGAGCACTTTGCCCCGTCCTCCACTTTCGATTCTGGGATGATAGTGGAGCCCACAGGCTGACACGGAAAGAAAGGCCTTGCCTACGCCCTTCGGCGGCCTTGAATGTCACAAGCATATCGCATCTGGGTTCCAGGTGCTGCTCAACAAGGTGAGAATGCAATTGCCATGAAAATGGGAGCATTGTGTGTTCTGCAACATTTGAGTTTCATAATGTACCTTAATAATAAATATTAAAATTAATTGCAAAATGAAAATAAGTGTCTTTTTTCAGTGTACATGATAAATCAGACACTGGCACTCTTTTATACAATAACTGTCACTGTACCTTCCAATACCAACATAGTCTCCATTTTACCAAGGTGAAACTGAGACCTAAGCAACTGACAAAAAAAGCTCCTGTAACAATTCGTCTACATTGTTACAAGGCCGTTGAACTTTCATGGGCATGAAAGTTAGATAACATGGTACCAATATTAGATACGTGTAAGATATTTATTTTAAAAATTCAATTATACGTGACACTGAGACAAATAGGCAACATCACTGCCATGCTTTCAAATGCATGGATAAAAATGGTATTTTCTTACACTTACAAAGCTAGAATGGTGAGAGAACATTTTATTCCACTGTGTGCAGATAGGGGAAGAGCTGACATTCACAGCATGCATTCTCTTTTCTCGCCCCGGAAGAGTTTCTAGAACAGAGCCACTGTCCCCCAGGGAGCCACTGGCTCATGAGCTCAGGAGGCTGCCCCTGCCTTAGCCGATTTAAAACTACAGCCTTCTTTCTGCCGGCTAATTCCACAGCCCCTTGGCTCCTTAAGACCACCTGACGTATTGTGTGTCTCATTTACATGGGGTCTGCTTCCACACAAGAGAAAATACTGCCTGTGCTTTGCTGGTGTCTTTTCACACCACCAGCACTTGAGCTTGGATCTGCCACATGGGAGAGAATTTGAAATACAGCATTCACTGCATCAACGAATGCATGACACTTTCAAGGCCTGCCTGGAAATGAATGCACTCATTTCTACTGCATGCATTTGAAGTAGATATCATCCTTATGTATCACGTAGAAATTACACACTCTTTCATAATAAGGCCAAGAAAGAATTACAGTGATAAATGATACATGAATATATACAGATATAGATATGTGTGTACATATGTACATGTGTGCAATTTACAGATAACTGTGGTATGTGTACAGATGACTGTTTTCATTTTAAAATAAATATTATTAAGAATGTTCCTTTTTGTCTTTTGTTTAACAGTGACTCCTAACTGGGCATGGTGGCACATGCCTGTAACCACAGCACTTAGGAGACTGAGGCAGGAGGATTGCCATGTATTCAAGGCTAGCCTACTATGTAGTGAGTTCAAGGCTAGCCTAAAGTTTCTTAGAAAAAAAAAGTAACCCCTCTGGTAATTAAAAATAACCTACACTTCAGGTTTCTTAACAGATATGAGTAGTTGGAAAAGTAGCTCTCCTCATTAAGCTATCTACAGTCTATAGTAAATACATTCTTAAAGTACTTTTCCAAACTTCATTTTTTCTCACCTTCAGTTATACTGACTTTTTTTTTTGTTTAGGTTAAAACAACATAGCAGGAAATTCACTGCAAGTTATGCCACTGAAAATAAGAAAGAAATCGTGGAGTTGTTCCTCCTCCCGTTCTCACTGGTCTGAGAGGCAAATCGACAATGATTTCCACAACAACACCGAACCTTGGCCCCGTGCACTGGTCCATGAGTGCTCCGTGCATGCTTGGAATACTTGGACGTGCAGTTGACACGCTCGCCAAGAAAGCCCTAAAATGATGCGCCAAGTCTGAATCAGCCCCAGGGATTGACTGAGAGGGGTCCCTGGAGGCCTGTGAGTCAGCGGACTAAGTCATCCTTGTCGTGTTTGGTGCACTTAGCAAAGGCTTGCGAGGCATTTGGGGAGAAATAGCTTACAAAGAACTGCACCTGAGGACATTGATTCCCTCTCCCCCATCATACTGCAGTCAGTTTGAGTAACAGCAGATACACAGTTCATGTTAATTGTGCCCAAACAGCAGCAGCACGGGTGCTAAATATTCATCATGTTCACAAACTGTCAAAGGGGGCAAACAGCAAACTGTTTAAAACAACTGTGAGAAAGACGGGCACCTCGGTAGTGCGCGGTCCCTGTGCACCACACATGCGGCTGAAGCCACGGCTGGACGCGGACACACTCAGATGGCCATGGAGACTCCACTCATAAGCATTTCGAGTGAAAGTTAATTAGCCCAATTGTGCGATAATTTCCTCCCCCCCGATAAATTAATCAAAATATTTCTAGATTCAGAGAAATTAACAATAGAAATGAACGTGCAAGTATATGTTGATGATGTGTGCAGATGTGCTTTGCCTTCTGTGACTGCGAAGGAATGGTTATTATTTCTGAATTGTAGGCACGTCCCTTTTATGCTAATGGACACACTTGACCCCAGCTAAAAGTCCAGGTTCCATTCTGAATTTTACGCAGTGAAATGGCTTCTAAATCTACCCTGTTCTGTAGTGTTTGTGTGGAGCATATTTCTAAAAGGCAAAAGAGAACCGGGTGGGGGCAGAGGACAAAAGCACGGAAGGGAAGAAGAGGAACTAAAGAAGATTCCAGTTCAAGAGTTAGCATCTCTTATGAAAGCACCTCCTCACGGATTACAGCTGTTGTTTGTGTAATCACCCATCCTTCAGTAAGAACGCAGTTACGAACACAGTCAATCCTAGTTTTACAACTTTAAATAGAACTTTATTTGCATATTTCCCAATATTTCATCAAAATAACATCAAAAATATATCCCACTCAGATGTGCTATTCAAATAGTGTAAAACTACAAATATTCAAAATATTTTTAAATAAGTTTTATAAACATCTTAGCAATTTTTTGGAGAATTTACAGAAATATCATTGGTGATGGGTAATAAGGAACTATTTAAATAATGATGACAGAAAATTGATTTTTTGTACACTATATTCTTGGAAAGATCTTGAAAAGAAATTTTAACTTAAACTTCAATATACATCAGTGAGGAAAATGTAATTGTTATTAACAAAAAGGATGTTTACAGGCAAATTTTACCCTCATTCCAAATCTAAAGTGGACATTTTTATTAAAGTTTTTAATTTCATTTATACTTACTAAGGAAATCTGTTCAATGCTATGGTGATAATTGTACATTTCGCAGTAGCAAAATTCCAGATTTCTGATTTTAAGTCAAAGACAATAAATTAGGATGATAGCTTATTATTATGATAAGGTTCTATTATCATACATACATCCATAAAGTTGTAAAATCAACCAAGTTTTCCTATAGCAACTGAAGAATAACATTTAGCTCTCAGAATATTAACTGAATTTTGTCTCTAGATTTAAACATTCAAGTGTTATTTCATGAACAATTTAGCAAGATTTTTACCTGTAGAAAAAATTCTTAAGTGTTGCATTTGTAAAAGAAATTTTCAGATGAAATAGGTCTTCAATTTTAAAATTCTTTACATTCAAATTCTCATACTTTGAGTTTTTCTGGTGTGATACTTGGATCTACAGATTATAGGCCTTAGAAGATTTTCTAATATTGATGATAAGCAGAAAAATGAAGATATTTCATTGTAAAAAGGAGTTGGATCTGAATGATAAAGTTATATGTATATATGTATGTATATAAGTATATGACTTTATATACATATTACTTCAATTGAGAAAGAAATGAGAATCTGAATAAAAAATTCACATGCGATTATATCATATCTTCCGAGTTCAAATGGGCTAAGAACTATTACTAATAGTAGCTAGTTTTTTTTTTGAAGACAAAATTGTATGCCCAATAGACTAAAATAATCCCAGGAAAACTACTGAACTTTAAGGAGTGGAAGTCACTTAGTACTTTATAAAATTGAGACTATACTTCATAATTTCTAGAAACATATACTTAATCTAAACATGCCAAATCTGATAATTATTTTGAATCCTTAATAAAGATATTTAATTTAGGGCCAGGGATCTAGCTCAGCGGCCTAAGTGCCTGCCTGGCAAGCGCAAAGTCGTGAGTTCAATCCCCGGTGCCACAGAAAAAAAAAAAAAAAAGAAAAGAAAAAAAAAAGATATTTAATTTGAACTTGCTATCCAGTTGACTTTTTATTAAGCAGTGGAAATAAATGAAATTTTTTGCTGAAAAGAAATCTGACTTTGGTCACACACCCATGTACACACACACACACACACAGATTTCAGCTCTATGGTCTTGCCTAAATGCTACCTTCCTGTGGCTCCTTCCTCCAGTGCTGTGTGCGGGGGTGTATTTTACACGAACCTTCGCATCACACCTCTGTGCCCACACCTCTGCAGCCATGGGGAGGTCGCGCCCACTGCCTTAGTTAGGAACCCTCAGCAAGCTGATGACTCGGTCTTGATGGGAACGTTTGAGTAGAGTTCACTTACACAGTAAGCACTTGTGCAAATGTTGGGAAGTAGGACCCACAGAATGCTCAGGGCCTCTCCAAAGGAAGTGTGAATGTTTCCCAATGCCACATCCCTAACGGAAGGTTGCCAACCCAGTGAAACTGATAGCAAATTGAGGTCACATCTAACTGGGGTCAGAATGGCTATGACTGAGAATATAAAAAATAAACAATGGTGGGGAAGTGGGAAATAGAAACCACTAGAAACTGTGACGTGGGATGTGAAGTCTGAGAGCCGCTGCAGAGATCAGCATGGCAGTTCCCCAATAAGTCAAAAACACTTTTCCACTGGGCCGACCCATTCTGCTCCTCACCAAGCTTCCCAGAGACTGAAAGTCAGCATGGTGTGGACGCACCTGCATGCGTCGTGTTTACTGTGGCACGGTTCACAGGAGCTAAGGTAGGAAACTGGCCTCGGTGCCTGCCAACAGATGAAAGGATGGAGAAAAGAGATACATACATATACACATATACTCCAGCCATAAAAAAGAATAACATGCTCGGTGCAGTGCTGCACACCTGTAATTCCAGCACTCTGGGAAACTGAGGCAGGAAGATTGCAAACTGGGACCTCGCCTGTGCTACTTAGCCATTTAGCAAGGTCCTGTCTTAAATAAAAGTAATGAAGGGCTGAAGGTATAGCTCAGTTTGAAAATTCTGGATTCAATTCCCAGTATCACGGGAAGAAAAAGAAGAATGAAGTGATGTCATTTGAAGCAAAATGGATGGAACAGGATATCATCATGTTAAGGAAAAGAAGTCAAAGACACAAATACCATAGCTCATGTGGAATCAGAGAGAGAGAGGAAAAGGAGGTATGGGAGGAGAAGAAATCAGAGGTGTGGGGTGGAAAAAAAAAGGAGAGAAATAGGGGATGCAAACAATCAGATGTGTTGTATTCATGCGCCCATCTATATTGATTAGTTTTTCATTGTAGGATGAAACATCTGACAGCTGCAGTTTAAAAGAGCAGAGGCTTATTTGTTTCAACACATTTAGAAATTTCACCTGTGGTCACGCGGCCCAAGGCAGGGTCACCGTGGTGGAAGGGCTGGCGGAGCAAAGCTGCTCACTCTGGTGCAGCCCGGAAGCAGAGCCCAGGGAGAGCCACACGCCCTGCAGGCACGGCCCTGTGCCCGGCCTCCAGCTGGGTCTCGCCCTGCCAGCATCCCTGGATTAATCTTCAATGAGGATCGCAGCCCCTGAACAATTCCTCCCCTCCCTTTGGACACTCATCCCATTGTTCTTGGCACTTTCTGAAGTGGGCTGAAAGCCTTCTGTGTGGTTAGCGGCCTGGCCCTGGCTACCTTGATGTCCTGAATCCATTTAAAACATTGACCTTTCATGGACATTTGGACCCGAAGGAAGATCCAGAATGCACGGGGAACCTGATCTGGTGAATAAGGCGCTGAGGACGCACGGTTCTGGATGGAGGAGCCCATCTTTCCATCAGATGGCACCTGGCAACAGCATTCACCATGTTTCTGATCGCATCTCATAGCATTTAAGAGGGCTTCAGTGCAGCTTCAGCAGGCGGCAAGGGCAACAGGAGAAACACGTTCACAGGAGGAGGGGTATGACAAGGGTGGGTAATGGCAACGCGTCCCTTACTGGAATAAATTTTAATACTTTAAATATGAACCGTACATTCTGACCACTCCTCATATACCAACAATCCTCTACGGTATTACTAATCCAATCCATCATTGCTGTCAAACTTCATTTCTGCATCTCGAAAAATTTCTCACAATAAGGCTTGCATCAAGCAAAAAGAACTTCAATGATTTTGACCTTATGGCCCATGTTTCAATAACAATTAAAGTAGATACAGGGATTAGACTTCAAGATTTATACCTGTGACACTGACTGTATCCATCTGAGTTACACGCATCACGTGTCCCACCTGCAGGTCTCCTTACATGTATGAGCAAAGTAGAAGGGCACGGTCCCCACTGATAAATACTCAGGTTGCGGCCAGGGTACCACCGCTTTCCTACCTCATCAATTGGAGCATGCCAAGTCAGGGGCTATAGCATAAGGAGCAGATGCAGAGATGAAAATAGCAGCAGCAGCAACAAAACCCCCAACATTTTAAGTCCCAGATGGCTTTGGGCAATTTAGCCAAACTGCTTGGCTCAGAAACAACACATCAACCTGAATGGAATTCATCAAACTTTCGTTCCAAAATTTCATGTTAACCGTTAGCTTTGTGTGGGTTTTTTCAAACAATAATATAAATTTTTAAATGTGTTGCCTTCTATTTCAGTATAGAACAATTTCTTGAGTATGTGGGAACTACTACAAATTTTCTGATTCTGGACACAAAGGTGTGAGGCATAGTTCTGGGTGTTTTCAAGAAGTTCCTCGGATGACGTTCGTGGCAGGGACACGATTAAATAAATGAAGGCCTTTGAGGACAGTTACCTGGAGTGATAAACACAACCGTGCAGGCGCCTCCCTCCAGATGCCACCTGGAGATGGGCAGACACGTGGGTCGCGCGTGGGACTGGTAGTAACAGGTGCCAGCAGGGAAGGCCGTGGTACAATGAGGACTCCGAGAAGAGCCTGAGTCCCAGCGTGCTTTGCAACTCCTGCTTGCAGGAGAAAGGGGGTCAGAAAAGCACCCTCAAGCTCAGGGTGCCTGATTCCCAAGGGCCTGCATTCAAGCGTGGGCCCCTGCAGCAGTGCTGAGTGCAAGGAGCTCTGGGCCTCGCAGAGGGGAGGGATGTGGTCCCCAGAGTGGGAGTGGATCAGTGATCGGCTCCTGTTAGGATGGTGTGCGCTCAGGGACTGGCACACCCAAGCTCCACCTCCATCCCACACTCATTGCCTGCTGACCTAGCTCACTCCAGGATGCCCTGGCAAGGCCAGTGCCCACCCCTGGGCCTTGGACTCTGAGCTCCAGCCTCTTTTCCTTACGAAGCTCTCAGTTGCGGTATTATTGGACATAACAAAACAGATGGGAAGTGATGAAGAAAACTGATGTCACTCTCACCATAGAGGCCTGTGCGTGTGTCCGCATGTGTAAATAGTATGTGAATATGCATGTGTGTGTGCACTTCTGTCTTGCATGCCTATAAACACACTTGTGATCTGGACCATTGCGTTTGTGGTTAACCCAGAGGCTGATCCACTGACAGAGCTCAGACCTCACTAATAGGCTGGGTGAGGTGGCACACACCTTTGACCCCAGCACTCCAGGAAGCTGAGGCAGGAGGATTGAAAATTTAAGTCCAGCCTGGACATTTAGTGACTTAGTGAGACCCCCCCATCCCATGAAAATAAGTAAAAAATAAGAACAGCTGAATATATAGCTCAGTCTGAAGGAATTGAGTTCAATCGCAGTGTTCAAAAAATGTGTACTAATGATCTGTTTCCAATATCACAATTTTTTAATATTTCAGGGAAAAGGAGTCAGTGCCATTCACAGACTGCAGGGGAAGAGAACAAGAAGTCACCAAGAAACAAGCCCTCCCTGCGAATCAGCACCATGCATGGGCCGCTGGGGGACAATCAGATGCTAGCCCCTTCCAGCCTGGGCTGGGAAACAAGAAGAGCCACCCCCGACCCCCATGTAAGCAACTGGCTGATCCGGAGAAACACAAGCTGTGATGATAGCTATCGAGGTAAAATACAACTTAATGCTTATAGTGTTCAGTGTTTCACTGACTTTGAGGCCTAAAGCCCGTAGTCTGATCATCTATTCAGAGGATAACAATAGCAGTGTAGCATTTATGGGAAATCTCCTTCTGGGGGTGGTAGCCATTGTTAATTCCCTATTGTCTTGTTTTGAAGTCCTGTATCATTTTCATTGTTTTGTTGGGTTGGGTTTTATTCTGTTTTGTTTTGTTTGATTTTATTATATCTGATGGCATGGGCAGCTATTTCAAAGATAACGAGATTTATTACAGTAGCCATTTTGGATTTACTCTTATCTTTTTTGGAAGTCCTTTATTATATTCATTGTTTTGTTTTTATTGGTTCTATTCTGTTCTGTTTTGTTCAGTTTTTACTATGTCTGAAGGTATCTGCAGCTATTTTGAAGACAACAGAAGGCATTATGGTAACCATTGTTGATTTCCTACTGTTTTGAAGTCCTGTGTCACTTACACTGGTTTGTTTTGACTGGCTTTGTTTTGTTTTGTTTTGCTTGGTTTTATTCTCTTTAAAATAAAAAAAATATTTCAGGGAAAAATTAATTCACTTGATGCAATTGCATACAAATATACAAAAAAATACTAACACTTCATCACTTACATTTTAAAATTCATCTCAACATGCAGTGTGCTTCTGTATGAAAATCAGTGAGTTGGTGTAGGATCTTAAGAACCCTATATAATGCAGACTGTGAAGGGAATACTTCACAAGCACGCAATGAGACAGGCTCAACATATGAAAACAATACGGGGAATGATGATAATAAAATTGACATACCATCCGGGGGACTCTGAATGCCATGAACTCTAGGAGAGAGAAGATGATATCATAGTTTAGAAATGAAACAGAAATCCTCAGCAGCAAACCCACTTGCAGGGCTCCCCAGTGAACACTGTGAGGTTCACCTGCCTTGCCCCTGTGGGGTGCACACCCAGGTATGCTCAAGGCTGACAGCAAAAGCAAAATATTGCCAAAACCAAGGCCAATAGGTGCATAAAGTGCACGATCAAAAATATCTTTTAGGGGTCAATAAAATACATTAGGAATACTATGCTGGATTAAAAACTGGTGGTCAACTTGTAATACCAGCTGAACTGAATCAGTGTGGTGCTGAGTGTGGAGGGGCCACCTGAGGACTGCTGCTAGCATAAAAGGGACACCTGAAGAGGAAGAGGCTTGTTGTTGTTTGGTGCCTGTTGGTTTTCCTGTTGCCATAGATTCTCCTGGAGGAGTTTATCGAGCTTCTTTCCTGATACGAGTTCAGCTGTTCTCATCAGAGGAGCTCGGGACCTTGTTGTTGCTGAGAATGGCCGTGGTTCACTTTGGGGGAACTCTGCTCCATACACTGAGCATCACTTCCTGACTCCGGAGGGGAAGATGTTTGCTGCTCAATCTCCAGGAGAAATCTGTCACGCTGGCTTTTTGAAATGAACTCGGCTGTTTTCATTGTCAGAGGAGCTTGGGAGCTTGTGGTCACTGAGGATGGCTGTGGTACTTTTCAGGGGAGCCCTGTTCCCTATTTTGAGCATTGCTTCCTGGCTCCAGTGCAGAACCCTCAACCACAGATCCTTCACCCCGCTGGCACAGACCTTCTAGCTTCTACCGCTGACCTTTGGGCCTTCCCAGTGCAGATCCATGAAATAGACTTGTATGGGCTCTAGGTCTTCAGCTGGACTCATGCAGAACATTGCTGTGGGATCCAGGCCCTTGGCTGGATTCTCTGTCTTTAGTGTATGGACAGATTTCCTGCACTTTCTTGTATTTGACTCTGGGTGACCATCACAAAACAATATTATAAATTATGTGTCCTATATTGTCTTGTTTTCCTTGTAACCCCTGACTACAACAAATACTATGAAATAATCAAATAATTTATCAAAAGTAAGTATGTTCAGTTGTTTCTTCTTTTCTTTTCTTTCTTTTTTGTCTTTTTGAGACAGGGTTTCACCATGCAGTTCAGGCTGGCCTTGAACTCATACCTCACTCTTGCCTCAGCCTCAGAAATGCTGGAATTATAGGTGTGAGCCACCATGCCTGGCTTGTTCAGTTCTTGAAAATAAACATCTAGATTACCTTTTTCTTACACATTTTCCATCATTGTTAGTTCACTAATTCATCTTAGCTTTTGCCTTTGATTCTTTATCTTCTATTTAACAGTAATTTAAAAGTAACTCATTTATGCCAAAAGACACCAGAGACCATAAAACTAAGCTGTAGATTAGATTACTCAATCAGGTATGTATTCCTTTTTTTTTTTTTTCAATCTTGTGGTTCAGCTCATTGAACAAAGATTGATAATCATAGATTGTGGAAAATTTAAGGAAAATGTTGCAGTGTTAATTTTCTTCTTTTAGGACAGAGAGATATTTTAGGTGATTTCACAACCACTATAATTCTCTGCACTTAGTTATTTTTAAAACTTGTCTGGTAGATATTCCAAATGGTAAGAGGTCACTTAATTTTTTGACCTATGTAGGTTTTCAAAACCAAACATCATCACAATCAATGGGGATGGCAGAAAGGCAAACATTCCATGGAAATATGTACCATGGCCTACATGTCACCCCTTAAAAAGGACAGTCCCCTCATTCTTGTCCCTTCCTTGGTGCTGGGGACATGGAGAAGATGAATATTCAGGGCACCTTGAACACTCTTTCAAGTACCACTAGTGAAATAAATAATATTTGTTGTTGCTTCACCCTCCGGGAGGTGGGTGTATTGCCATGCCATTCATTTGTCACTCTCCAGTTGAATAATGTCCCTTAGTACACAGACCATTTCCCCCCAGCTGGGTGCTACCCATGCAGAAGTTAATTGAGTCATTGGCTTCCCCTTGAACCTGTGCACGTCTGGAATTGTGATCGTCAAAGACAAATGTAACACATTGGCAGTTGTACTACCCTATTATGAAAATAAGTTGAACTTGCTGTCTCTTCTATTCAAGTATATGTAATGAAATTCTAAGGCTTTAATAAGGAATGGACTTGAGGAAGAAATGGATCATCAGGTATAGAATGAGAATAAGCTTCTTGTAGGCTTCCTAGAAAATATTTCAAAATAACATGTGTTGTGTTTCCCAGAGAAGGTTGAATTGATTTTTTTCTAATTGACGGTCAGTGGTTATTCGGGTCAGTGCTTCGGGATTCTCAGTTTCAGATTTAATATGATTCTAGAGAAGCTTCACATATAAAGGCAGGGTTGCCGTGATCAAAGAATTTCATCGGGGCCATGGCTCTGTACACTGGGAACAGCGTGCAGCCGAGTCATTAACATTTTACCATATTTCGTACATTGTGCTTCACCTTTGCCTGCTGTAGGTTTTTCTTTGAGGATAGGGATAATCCATGTAGATTCGTAGGGATAAATTAAACATCACCAAGAACTCGTCCTCTTTGGATGGAATAAGGTCATTCCCCCCGAAAGACGCCTGGAAAAGCCAGGAGGAGGCGTGAAGGCTTGAGGCTCCGTCCTTGGTGGGAAATCCTTTCCAGGTGGGAAATCCTTTCCCGGTGGAAGGCACGGCCCGCTCCCGGCCCGCAGGGTGGTCCCCACGTCTCAGAGCTTGCCCAGCGCTCTCCTGTGCTTGCTGCCCCCACTCCATGCCCTCTCACTGCTCAGAACCCGCGGGCACCGCTGGTGTGGACGTGGGGGCTCAGGGAGGGTGGGGGCCGCCCCGTGGCACAGGGCCGTGAGGTGCAGAAAGCCCTAAGCCGCACAGCGGGACCACGCGGGGAGGTGGGCAGGATGGGACGCCTTGCTGTCCACGTTACGCGCAGTTGGGCAAAGATTAATGGGCCAGTTTCTGAGAAGCACTTAAACAGTCATGGATGCCAGGGTTAAACATTATTATTTATAGGTCGGCTATGCAGTGAGTTCCCCGAGGACGTCATCGAAAGCCAGACAGAAAAGCATCTTCTTCAGATCCCACGTGTACGCTATACTGGAGAAAGATTTTAATCGCGCAGGAAACTTTAGAAAGATAGGGAACCCCCTTGAAGTAAGCCTAAGGAAAATTATACATCCGCAAATACTGAAGAGTGTTCAGGAGTCAAGGGGTGAAGGGCCAGCAACTGACCATTAAGCCAGGCATTGTATTGTCCCAACCCCTAGAGCATGACATTCAGGAGAGGGAACATAAATTCAGAATAGTGCTTTTGGGAACAGAAGAGGTGTGAGAAATCACACATTTCATCATAGACGCCCCTGTAAGAAAGCCTTAAATAAAATTTCTTTAAATGTACAAGCAGAGCCCGTAAATCTTTACCAAAAAACAGAGGCTGGAGAACCTGTGGAGATTTAGAAGCACTTTAAAAACTTTTCCACACTGGAGTTCTAAGACACAGATTACAAGAGCAAGTGTCCCTGCAGTAAAACTCGTGTCTGTGTGCTTGTTGCCCACTAGAGTAACACAAGATTTTTGATATTATTATTATTATTATTTAAAATTAGTGATATTTTTTAAAATGTCACACAGTAGATGAGCAAATATGGTGACAAAACAAAAAAAATTCAAATCATTCTGCATAATGCATTCATGGGGATATTCTATAATAATTATCTGATTCCAGTTCTTATAATCAATATTTGAAACTAAAAGAAAGCAAGATAATTTGAGGGTAAGGTTCTTTAAAGTATCTAGTACAAATTACATATCATTCTATTTCTAATGGCTGTGGCATTTGGGAAATGAAGATTTATAGTCAGTTATCATTGTATGTAATTATAGAGATGCCATTAAAAACCCTCTTTGCATTAAGCATGCCTCACTGATTCAACCTCATTATTTGTTAAATGCTCACGGTTTATTCTTTGTGCGATAGAGGGAGAACTCCAATAAGAGCAGCTCTGTGTGCAAGGTTAATTTGTGAGTGATAAATGAGCGCTTTAGAGGAACTGCATAAGTCACAATTTAAACAGCTTTTGACTGAAAACCAGTTTATGTGCTTTAACTGGCTTTATAAATAAAAGAAAAAAGGAGAAGATTCAACAACATGGGAGCAAACCCAGTGGTCGCGAAGTCCTCTCAAGAGACTGAAGAGTTAGTGCATCGGGATATTAGCAGCAGAGCAGGGAAGGCTTTGGTAACTCTGATTTGGACTCAACAGCTCTGTCATTTTTGAAAAAAAAAATCAAAGGCATAAATACACTTTTCCTTTAAGTGCATCTTGTATGACAGTTGAAAGGAACAAAATGCATTTCAGTGAAATAGCTGCCTGCGAAAGTCGATCATGTGTCCTCTCAGTTTATTCGGTGGAATACTGGGAAATCAAGGCGACTTTATTATTGAATTTATTTTACCCTAAAAACCCCAGGACTGCTGCAGTCATGATTGTGTTCTCTGTAACTCTGCATATGCATTCTCACATGCCTTTGCCTTCAGGTAGGAGAACGGAGGCTGGCGGGAGGGTGGCGGATTAGCCCTTACTGCCTAGAGCCAGCTACGCGATGTGCTTGGGGTGATATCTCCTTAGGGGGAATAATTCCACCACCACTGCCACAGAAACTCTTACCACTTCCACAGCCTCAGGCCCTCCTTTTCAGCAAGGTCGGGCTGCCAGGCGGTGTGGTGTATGGGGGGAGAGGTCAAAGCTACTGAGGGACTGGAAAGAAAAGAGAATAGGCAGAGAGAGGTGAGGGAAAATCCCACTGGAACACAAGCCTGCCTTTGCGGTGGCAGTGAGGTCTGCTCTTCGGCCTGGAAGACTAGAAGGGCTGAGGACGGCTGGGTGCAGAGCTGGGGTCGCTCAGCTTGCTCTGAGATGGGTGATGGCCGAGTCAGGGTCCAGCGGGCCAGGACCAGCTCTCGGAGGCTGGGACGAGCAGAGGCCCAAGTTAGGGGCAGCCAGGGAATCCAGATGTTAACAGCAAGAAAATGGAAATGACTTGAACCTTTGTTGGACGAAGAGCTGAAGACCTCCAGGAGGTCCACATGCATCAAACTAGTATTCTTTCTTTGTTATTTACTGGTTAGTGGTGCTAGGACACTGGATTTCCCTTGGTAAAATGCTACACCATTGTTTCTGTTAAAAATAGACTTGTAGCTGCTGGGAATTTTCTACTTTTTGTTCCAAATCCTGTGTCAGTCTGGCTCATGCTGCACACAGAATGTTTCATGACACACTGGAGGACTCATTGGCTCCTGCGTCCTTTGGCACCTGGCCGGAGGTCTTGGGCAGAGCTGGGGTATGGGGGAGGGGAGGAAGGGCCCAGGTCACTCCTGCGCCCTCCTGGAGGGCTGGCTGCCCCATGCTGCCTTTTTCCAAGTCTTGGAAAGGCTTCCTCTGCTTCGCCCCTCCAGCCTCCCAGTGGGCGATGGCACTTTGTATTGCAGACCTGCGCGCCGCCTATCCCTGGAGTTTCGGGGCTCCCTCGCTCCCCTGTCCAAGGCTCCCTGTGCTGAGCACCTTGAGACACAGGCCCCGCCCCGGGCGTGGTTGCTCAGGTGCAGTGCGCTCCCACCCCCCGCACCGCACCGCACCGCACCGCACCGCACCGCACCGCACCGCACCGCCCCATGCTCTGCCTCTCCGGCCGCCGGCTTCCCGTGATTCGTGGCCGGGGTACCTAAGAATGGCTGTGTGGATTTGGTTGCAAAACTGCTTTAAAATTCTGGATTAAATTTGCCCAAGAAAGTTTTCTATATTTCTCAAGTCTCCTTTTCAGAAGCAGCATTTTCACTTCAAGATAAATCCAAAGAATTCAAATATTTATTGGCTAGGAACAACTCTAAAGCATTTTTAAAGTTTAATATTCCTAAAAGTCACAAATGAGAAACTCAGACTTCCTGTCCATGAATACTCTTTTATAGGTGGAGTTAGTGAGGGAGTAATTAGAATCTCACAGATTGACATATGCTTTTCTCTTCCCATTTTACTGTCAATCCAGTTTAATCTTGGATTTCTGAGTAAATGTAACACGTCATATAGCAGGGTTCTGTTCTCAAACAGAGTATCTTTAAAATATTTTACATTCTTGTAACTACCACAATGCAGTCTTGTACGGTTAGCCCTTAACTGAAGGTTTCCTATAGAATGGAAACAGGAAAATTATTTTATCTCACATTTTCTCATATAAAACTGATTTTCTGATCCCTAAAATGTATAGCCACATCACAACACAACCGGCACGTTACACCACAGCCACGCTGACTCTTTCCCTTGCATCTAGTATACCTCTTGTCTCTCTTTTTTCTTGGTTCTTTTCTTCTGAGTCAAGAACTTGTCCTACTCCCTGCTCTTATAGGAAAAAAAACTGAGAGTGGCAAAGAACATTGTCCTTGCCCTCAGGAGTCCTCCTTTTGCTACAAACCGACTTCCATTTTCCTTCGCAGCCCACCTTCTCGAAAAAGGAAACGAATTGAGACTATTTTCCATCATTAATTTACTGAGCTCTTTATAATCAATAGAATAAGTATGTCATTAATGAACTCCTAGTTACTCATTTATCATCTTGCCCTCTGCTAGCTCTTGGTTGACAGACTCGCCCTCTCTTTCCTAGCTATTCTCTATAAAGTTGAATCCTTTGCTTTCGTCTCCTTTCGGGCTATTATTTAAAAATACTATTTCATCTCATTTTCATGGCTTTGGCTATTATATATGTTTTTGTATCTTTTGGCATCACTTACTCGTTGACTCTTATGAACCTCCAGACCCACATATGCATATTCCTTTGTCTTTCCAGTCATAGTCACATAAATGTCCTCTTTGGGCTCAGCTGTAACAGGTCACAGTTAAGGCCTTGGTCATCTCAAAGGAAGTGTGCATCTTTCATCTACACTTTTCTTCAGTGAGCCAAACATCCCGAAATCTCCAAGTCGATCATGTCCCTTCACTTACCTTAGCTTCCACATTCCCTAACTTTGTCTGCTGCTTCTTGTTTCTGTTTTTTTTTTTTTTTTTTTTTGCAGCACTGGAGATTGAACTCATGACCTCATGCTTGCCAGGCAGGCACTTAGGCCACTGAGCTAGATCCCCGGCCCTCTTGTTTCTGTTTTTAACCTGAAACCCACACTTTCCTGATTCTCCGGTTTACCCACACTGTGTCCAGTTCTGTTCCTATTCCAGCCACTTGTTGAGTGCCTCAATTTCTCTTGATTACAGTTTTGTAATGATCTCTTCAAACTTGTAAACCTGAGTACAGAGATACCAAAATAAAATTCAAACTGTTTATATTGTTCTACTCCACTGTTTTCTCATGTTTTTCTTAATATTGTAGAAAAAGGCTTCTAATAATCCAACTTCTCTCAGTATTTTCAACTTTTATCATGTAATGTCTCCCAGTTAGCACTCTACCCATTATTCAAATGGTAATTACAGCCTACCTAGAAGCATACAGCATTACCACACATGCATGCATGATTGAATCATTTCAACTGGAAAGGTCTGCCCCTCTGCTCCTGACTGAGAAACCCTGTTCATAGTTCAAAGCCCTCTTTACTGATCTGCTGCTCCCTAAAACCTTTCCTGAATCTCACAAGCCTGGTGAATTACACATATATTTTCAAATATTTTATTATAGTGATATTCTTAGTTTTCATGCACACACACTGCACCTTTTATTTCCTGTATATATGAAATGATCCTGTGACCTTCCTGACCACAGAAAATATGTTTCAGTTGCTTTAATTCCTCAATGACTAGCACTGTGGCTGGCTCACAGGAAGTGGTCAATAAACATGTATGCACATGCGGGGTCTTAGTGTAGGAGAGGGGAGACTGATGACAATCTCATAATAGCAACCAAGTAAATAGGGATTAGAATCCATGAGGTTAAACGGTCAGAGACTGGGAGTCACCATCAAATAAAAACAGATCAGCAGGAAGAGAAGCTCTTTGAAGATAAGATGCCTGGGGTGGATGCTATAAACAGCATGGCAACAGCATTCTAGAACTTCAGTACTAAACAAGCCTGCATCTTTCACATTAATTTCTTAGCCAGAGACCTGTTACACAATTTAGGAACCAACTGACATGGCACAGTAGATGTACAGAAGGGACGTTCCACAGCACAGCTACAGATGCTTTTGTCTTGTTGAGTCTGAAACATTTATGAGGCCAGAAATGACCAGAAGGATCAGAAAGGAGGAAGCTTTGCCTCATGTGGGCACCTAGAAGACATCCACCAGCTGAGACTCAGGAACATGTTTTTAACATGCTTTAGTGGGAGGAGTAGAAGGGGACAGGAGACAGAGCCAAGGCGCTGTGAGGCTGGGAAGGAAACAGCAGAGCCTGGGAAGTGACTCTCTCCCTGAGGAGGTAGACAAACACCCTCTCCCCAGAGGGTCCAAGGGAATTCTTAGCCTTATCCCTTGGTTCTTAATAGACGGGGAGACAGACAGGGAAGCAGAATGCAGGCAAATATTAGGATATAAGTAACTGTGTATAAGTACATATCTAGATGCACCAAAATATTCACTAAACAACAAATCAAAGACTATTGGCATAACCTTATTAATATATGACAAATAGCCTTCAAATTAAAAAGTACCACGTAAGAGAAAAAGGTTTACCAAATATGACAGATATTTAGTTGAATAGATATTTTTTAACATTGCCTGTAACTAAAAGATATAGTTCAAAAATATAAAAAGCAAAAATATTCAAATTTGCAAACAGAAATTGAGAACATCTATGATCAGAGAGATAGATTTTAACACCATTTCCAGTAATAGAGTTTTCAATCAGGTAGATACACAGTCAGTGAAGAAATAGATCTGAGCAACAAAGTAACAAGCTTGCACCCAGCATGCAGAGAACACAAGCATTCCTTTGTACATAAGAGCAGTGCTATCATTTTGTTCAGAACTGGGATTCTTTTGATATGTTCTTTATTTTAAACAGAGCACCTAAGAAAACAGTGTATTCAATCTCAAAAAAGCTTTCAAAGTTTACAACTTGTTCTTACTAATTTTCTTATGAAACTCACTCATATTCCATTTCAATTATTTCTTTGAAATGGTTCCAAGTTCTCTTTAAATGCAAAAGAATGCTCTGTACAAACATAGGTTTCTATTTCACAAATATTTGGTCATGCTCAGACTTTAGATGCTTCCCTTGGCAGCTCTACCTTGAGATTTCTTCTTCTGGTCTAAGCCAAGAGACAGCTCCTTCCTTAGCTGAGGGCCAATGCTGTGTTTGGTGTTATCCAGTCCTTTGTTTGGAGGTACCATGTTCTTCAGGTTTCCCCACACTGAGGTACAATACTGGGTACCCACCAGTTAAAGGGGGAGAGGTTTAATTTAATTCATGGTTTTAGGGAACTCAGTCCATGGTAGGCTGCTCCAAGGCCAGAACATCATGGTGGAGGGGCACAGTGGAGCAAAGTTGCTTAGTTCATGGTGGCCAGGAAACAGAGCAGGAGAAGAAGGTGGCAAGGATCAGATATAGTCCTCAAGGCCCCACCTCCATGACCCGCCCATGACCACCCGGGAGCATGTTTTATTAATGTACTAGGTTTTTCTTAATCCAATGAGCTTAAAAAAAATCAGGGTTAAGCATCACAGATACTGAGGATCAAAGAATTAACTTACTGAATAACATCGTTTCAGCCTTAGAAAATTACAAGCACTTAGGGTGTGATTGGTTTTTTGAGTTGTTCCACTATTGTTTTAGGTATTTCAATAACTTTGTAGGCTCTCTATAGCCAATTTGCAGACTGAAAGATGTAATTCACCAGAAATATAAGTCATGACAACTTGGAATTTTTCAAACATAGTTTAGATTGAGAAATTAGGGAAGGAATTTAAGGTAATAAAATAGTTCAATGTATTTTCTCCTTTTTTTGGTGGATATATTCATTGAGCAAGAATATATTTATTGTCTTGGGAACATTTGTTCCATTCTGATGAATACTCTCAAAAAACTGAAACACTTTAAAACATGTTTTAAACCCAAAGTCTACAACATTACTAACTGCACAATTTGACTACTTTTAAAAAAACCTCTATGCTCTTCACTCTTCTATCCAAAAGAAAAAATGGAAGAAAAAGAGAAAAAGAAAGAAAAGGGGGGTAAGGATTGTCTTAATAGAATTGTGAGGCTTCCACGAACATAGACTCTATAAGACATGGTATACAGTAGAAATTCATGGACAAATTAACAAGTATACAATTTTTGCACATAAAAATGCGAAAATTGCTTTTAGCTATGAATATAAGATAGGTCAATAGGGAACTTTTCAATTAAAGGCAATAAAAATTTGACTCAATCACATCTTAGTAAAAGCCCTGAGAAAGATTTCAGTAGCAGCTCAATACGTTCGGTGAGACCATGAAGCGGCCTCATTCTGTTGAATACGTGCAATGAACTGAGTTGATTTTGCCTTGTGTTTTCCATGTTATTTATACTATCCTAAACAAAGAGGTAGAAATACTTAAGCATGACACTTTTCTCTTTATTTACGAGGTGTCCAGATAGCGTGTCTGGTAAACTCTGCTGTGCAGGATGAGTATGCGTTCAGAGATCAGGTCGTGGTAGCAACAAATTTTCAATGACTATTCTAATGCATGCAAGAAATTGAGTTAATAATATTTTTAAAATACTGTGAGTACCACGTGACTCTAACGGATGTTCTCACCCAAAAGTTCTCACACAGAACCAGTTATTCGTTTGATTTGCTGATTTGCTTGTCATAATGGTGACCTCTCTCCAAGATTAAAGACCTCGTAAGTTATGATGATACATGCATGTTCATACTTATAGCATCACAAATCATAATAGCTAAATCTAAGAACAGGTGAATGAATACAAATGTGGTACTTATACACAGTGGAGCACTATTCAGTCTTAAAGAAGTATACATTTCAATCATTTGTAAGAAAATGAATGTTCTTTGAGACCACAGTGTTAAGTGAAATAAATCAGACACACCAGTTTCAGTATCACATTTTTTTCTTATATGAGGAACTCAAAGTATAAATAAAGATAGATAATAAGAAACAGCAAAATAGATCCTTTTCAACAGGGAAGGGGACCAAGAGATGGAGGGAAGGAGGAGAGAGGAGGGGAAGGATGCAACAAGAATTAAGGTGTGTTATATACATGTGCCAACTCCCCACGATGACTATAACCAAATTGTACTGAAAACATATGCTAATAGTAATAAAAACAAACTTAAAATGCTGACCTCGGAACCATAATGCATTATGAGCAGGTAGGGAGAAAACCCCCTGGATAAAACACGCTGGTGTTTCGGGGCGGGAGTGGCGGCAGCCCTACCATGCGTTCTCCTTCTCTGGACGCTTCTAACCTGGAGCTGCTTCTGGCTGCACTGTAGATCTTTTAGAACCTTTACCAAGCCTGTGATTAGACTTGTCTAGAATACTGTCTCCATGCCGCACCTGAACAGAAGCCTGACCTCCCCCTGCGCCTCACCCTTGTCCCTGAGAAAGCGCGAGCAAGCAGGGCTGCTCCTCCTCCTGCCACACCAAGGTCCTGACCCGCACTCAGCAGTGGCCTCTCCTCCTCCCTGACAGGGTGCTGCTCTGCTCAGCTGCCTCATCCCAACCTACTCATCCCTGTCTCTCCAACTTCCCCGAGTGCTCCGATTT